>APFE030343827.1:102108-124921 GCA_000404065.3 Pinus taeda | reverse complement strand
ATGTTAATTAATTAGTAGTGATCTATATAAAAGAAAAGGGGAAGTTTATTAAAATTATTAGATATTTCCATGATTAAAAAAAAGAAATTATTGAAAGTAAGAGACTTCCGTAATCTATGCAAAAGTTTATTAAAATGCATCATATTTTTAAGAACATACTATAATAATTTATGTATTCAAAATATTCTCTCTACAAGGCAACAAATATAGGCAAATTAAATTAATAATTACGTGCATATATGTTCTAAAAGTATCTTCCATATTTCTATAACTAGAGTACACTTGCTTTATATTTTAATGAAGGAAATATGTAAACTTGTTTTATTACCAACAAATCTAGATATATCTTAAGTCTTGATTTACCAAGCATTTAGATAGATCAAATCTCTTTTAAATCTAAAAGAGATTTTTACCTCATGAGGTTTAATCCCTCATGGCCTTGGGTAGATCCTAAATTAAAATGGATTGTATTTTCCTTTAAAATAAAGAGAAAATATATAACTTTTAACTTCCTTCCGACATATAATTACACTACCACAAAAAACACCAAAATTTGAAAAGAATAAAATCTCATAAAAAATTATATATGGAACATTAAACAAATGCTACCTAAACTACTCAAATCTATTACAAAATATTTGACGTGTAATCTTCAAAGAATACACAAATGCTTTATATCGATATTTACATAAAGAAATTAAAATATATTTTCATATATATATATATATATGAACCAAAAAAATGTATGAATGATAAATATTTAAAAACCTTCTTCAAGGGAGGGATTTCACAAGATCTGCAACCTTCATTATCATAGAGCTTCATACAGAGATTGCACTTAACTCTAAAAGCTTTAGTACATGACTCAAATATAACAATTTATCCCACTAGATTACACAAATCCATTATTTGTTCTCAGTGTTTTAAGACTAAATGTTTTATAATATTGGTAGTTTGGACAATTCAAATTCCATCCATCTATTGTATATGCATTGCTAAATTAAATTTCATCCAATGGCTGATTACTAGAGGATATGCATTAAAATGTATTACAAAATATTGAAGTATATACATTTTTGAACTGAATTAAATTATTTCCCATCCTTGTTAATATTTTTTGCGAAGAAATAAAATCTAAAATTATCGTAATAATGATGTAAGGTGAACACCAGAGATTATCTAAAGAATAGAAGAGTGGATTGTATTCATAGAAGTGAAGGGATTGGAAAACAATGGGTTGTATTCATAAAAGAGAAGTATATTATACAAAGGAAACCTTCATTGAACTGCCTAATAGTCAAACACCTAGACAGATCATATTCCATTCCTATTACTAAGCACAGATTGTTAAAAATGATCTTAGGGTACGATATACATTACTATTATCTACCACATTATTATTATTAGAGTAGCAAAAGCAATAATACTAGTACAAGAAAGTGCAATTTATTCTAAGATATTACTCGATATTGTTACAAAAAATTGTTCTCCATACAACATAGAAAACCAGGTCCAGTTGCATTGCCACTACCGTAGGAAAATTCAAGGAAGTTGTGTCCAATGATGTGCAAAAATAATAAATATTCTATTTATCATAATTCTATAAATATATTTTTGGACTACTCTTTTAGACTTTGGATCCAAGGCACGGGTATCTTAAACCAATTCCTTGACATCTTTGTGAATAATTGCAAGGGTGTCATAAACCTCAACAGGATACTCAAAGCATTCTTTATTTGTCTGTGGGGTCAAACGTGTATGACCTTTCCTCGATAAATGTTGGGTAATTACAAGAGACAATGAGTAGTCATTGAAGGTTGGGGAAAACACCTTCACCAAATGAAACTGCAAATGTAGCTACAATATATTAATGTGTTATAATTATGATTTTAAAGATTAACAAGTTGAACCATTACAAAAATTAAGATATGATTGACAGCTAAAATAGTGGGAGATCACAAGTTGAATAGTGTTATGCAACCAACTCACAAAATAGAAGAAAATATAGTTCAATTCATTAAAAATCAACCTCTTCGAGGGGGAAACCTCCTTTACATTACACAAATGAACAATTCTTGGACGATACAAATGAAAGAACCTCATTTCTATATATAGGAGTCTAATGGGTCACAATATAATCAAAGTCGACATAAAAATAAAAATATAAGGGCACAACTGATCCAAAATAGATCTAACATAGGCTTTTAAGTCTAAAAATGTTCCTCACAGAGGAAAATGAAAGTCAAAGGATGCTCCTAGAAATAGTCTCATTGCATAGATCTCTTCATTCTGAATCTAATGCAATTTGAATGGGCTAAAACAAACTTCGGATGAAGAAGTTAATGCAAAAAGAAGATTGCCCATTATCCTTAGAAAAGGAGGCAATTTCTTATTAAATGGGACTTAAGGGAAAATAGATGTGTTCCTTTAAGAGATCGCATTGCAACCTTTTATCGCATCGCAAGCATCCAAAGGGAGGACTTAACCACAGGCCTTAAGGATCTCCAATTGCGACCTCCGACATATCGCATCGGAGGTAGGCCTTCATGCGATATCGGAACCCCAAGTAGAGTAGACTTGTGATTGTGATTAGCGGGATCAACGAAATATATGTATTGTATCGGCACAGTCCATCAGACTTGTACAGACTGCAGGGCATCGAAAAAGGCGATTGTGAAAGGCCGATAAAGCGATCGCGATGGCATATCGACTGTCGAATCGAGGAGCAGATCAACGGTGGAGATATAATTGCTAATCGAAATCAGAGGTGTCAAATGATAGCGTGCAATGAAGCGGCAACGCGATGTTGTGATGAGCGATGATGTGATCACATTTGAACCATTGGATCGTGAGCTTAATCGGATGGTGGAGATTTAAAGGCGGAATATCGCATCGCTACAGTCTTGGGTTATGAATCAGGGCTCCTGCCTGTTGCAGTTGTGATAAGCAATCAAGGCATGGACCTGATAAGGTTTATGAATGCGATTGCATAAATTTTGAAATCTAGAATTTCAGATTTTCAGTGTATTTCTCGTGTATTGATGTTTTGCCATAGGCAATGCGATTTGTGATGAGCGATGAAGAACATAGACCCGAGATGAATATAGATGCGATTCTATATTTGAAGTCTGGCTGAACGGCTCATGATGTGTTTTTCGTGTGTTTTCCTGTGTATTTCTGTTATGTGCCTGTTTTTGGAATTAAGGCAGAGGAAGGCCAAAAAACTAAGTTTCCCATGCCGCCGGTTCATTTCAATTGAAAACGGATTCTTTTGTCGAATGGGCAGTTCTCCATGATGGAGGAAAACTGTAACAAATGTGTTAAAAACACATAGAACACAGTTAACAAGGGAATGCATGGAGGCCGAAAGAAAAGTAGAGAGCCACATAGCCATAGAGCCACAGAGCTCAAGAAAGCCAGAGAATCCACCAGAGGTTGGGGGCGATGGCAAAGGGGTCTTTTCTTCAGAGAGCTGAGTGCAAGAGACTTGTAGGGTCAGAGAGCTTGGGCGCAATAGAGTTGCAGGTCCGGAGAGCTTGAGCGCAGCAAAGTTGCAAAGCCTGAGAGCCAGAGAGCTAGAGCTAAGAGCTAGAGAGCCAAGAGCTAGAGCCAAGAGCCAGATCCGAGAGCAGAGGAAGAAGCCACCAGAAGTTGGAGGTAGTTGCAGAGAATAGAACCAGCGTTCATTCTCAAGGTTCCAATAGTCGAGGTGATTGTAGGGGACCACTAAATCCATTGAGATGGAGTTAAGAAAATTCTAAAGACTTCTAAGAGCCATGGAGTGGTAATGAAGTTTCAGAACAACAAACAGATCAAATGATCAAGCTATTGTTGATGTCCAAAGTGTGATGAAGATAGAAGAAGGTATTCCAGAGACAGTGAAAGAATTCTGAGGGAGTTGGTGTAAGCTAGAGCTCAAGATAGCTCAGAGTGCTGATTGAAGGAGTCTAGTCCAGAGAAGCCTAGATCTGTCTACAGAGTATGGACAGCCAGGGATAAGATGGTATTCTAAACCCATAGGTTCAGTTGTAAGCCAATGGAGTTGAGTGTGGAACTTGTAAAAGAAATATTACCATAATTTGAGAGAGCCTAGTTGAGTTGACTAGAGCTCACGGAGTCGTAGCCAAGAGGTTTGGGTGAACTCCTTATTATATTGTTGTCTTATGTGTTTGTTTATTTGCTACATTTTACTGTTATGTGTGTTTTACATCAGCATAAGCAAATGTACGTAAGCACTTGAATAGTCTAAAAACAAACACAATCATACACCTATTTCAAGTACTTATTTCCGCAAATCATCAATCATAAGCATAAATATTGGGAAAATATAAGCTTTGGAGTGGGAGAGGTTCTTGTAAGTTGACAAGAAGCCTTTAGTGCCCCATTTCAGATCAGGTGGTATCAGAGCTAGTTATATCAGAGCTGGTCATATCATAGCATCAAGTTGATTAACCCCCACCTTCAAAGAAGGTGATATCAGGGCTTGAGTTATACTAGAGGAGGTTGTATCATGAAGCAGGTTGTATCGTGATGAAAGTTTTATTAGATCAGGATGCTCGATTGATAGAGAAATCTATATGCTTGTTTGACTTGAAAGGTGTTCAAATAGTCAAATTCAGACCGTTTGATTGTTTGTAAACTGACTATTGTTGAGTTTGCAGAGGTGAAGGTGAAAGCTATTGATAGCTAAGTCCAGGAGAGGACGAGAAGGAAGAAGGGCTAAAGGAATTCTTCTTATCCCAAAGGACCTCAAAGCAATCCTTGAAGCAGAAGAGGTTTGTTGCAAAAGGTTGCTTGAATAAGCTCTTTATTAATCTTGTTTGAAGTTATTTTGTTCATTTGCATAATGACAACTTCTACAAGTGAATCCTCAAAATCCTCCTTCATCAGAAGATTCTTTGATGAAGACATGAAGCAAGACTTGTTCATCATGATGGACATGGTGAGAGAAATGTATGAGGATGGAAGGAAGAGCATCATACTTAGAGAGTAGTTGAATTCCATGAAGGAAGAGAAGCAATTGCTTTCTGAAAAATTGCAGGAAATGGAGAGGCAACTTCATATTGCAAATATGAACCTGAAAAGGATGCATGAGTTGGAGACACGGCTCTTTGTTGCCAAAGAAGCCTTAGTCAAGTATCAGCTTGAAGAAGAGGTAAATAATTCCTATTTGTCTTCAAATTCCTCTAAGAATGCTTATGTTGGTTCTTTTGAAAAACATACCAGAGGCATAGGTTCCAAGTTAATGTCCAAGATGGTCTATGAAGAAAAAGGATTGGGAAAACATGCACAATGTATTGTCGAGCCAATAATGGTTGAGGAAAGGCCTAAGTATTTGGGTCTTGGCTATGGACAATCTTATGGAGAAAGTTCCAAAGCTGCCATGAAGGCCATTGAAACAGTTCCAAGGAGTTTCATTTCAGGTCTTCTACCTCAAAAGTGTAAATATTGTATTCATGGGGAATGCAATATCTTGAAACATCATTTGTAGGATGCAGGTGTTCATAAGAATGCACTTGAACCAGATAGTTGTGCAAACTTTGACAGCCTTGAAGAGATTTATGGTGTTCCAAAGGGAGCTACTTCTTCATGCAATTCACCTCCTCATGAAGGCAATAAAGGTGAAAAAGAAAGGTATAAATCTGGTTCTAAACACATTCCTTTTGATTGTGTTTAGCATGGTAATTTTCTAAATAAGAATGAGAAAATAATTGCATGTTCCTTTTGTGGTTTGGATAACCATAATGTTTCTAGATGTTGGAAGAGAATGGCCACATACAGGAAAATTTTGAAGGAAAAGAAGCAAGAAGCCAAAGGTCCACTGGAAAAGGAAGATCATGCTGTCAAGAAGATGCACATGTGTTTCACTTACTGCCATAAGAAAGGACATATTGTTGCAAATTGTTGGACTTTGAATCCAAACATGCTTCCATAAAACATGAAGAGGGTGGAAAGAGAAAATGGCAGGAATTGAAAGAAAGATTCCATGATTGATTTGCTTCAAGATGATTCACATGCTGATGTTGATGTGCAGACAAAAGAAGGACCTTTGAGATGGATTGGTAAGAAATGGTTAGAGTTCTTATCCAATTAAAGTTGCATATCTTTTTATGTGGAAAGAAATGTATCACATCTATTTGCATTTATTTGTTAATGAGATGCAAGTTGTAGGTTTTACCAAGAAGGTGAATGGAAAAGTTGAGTAGGAGACTCACTTTATTGCAGCAACATTATATTCATTTCAGCTTTGAAAATACAATGTACTTAAGCAAAAGTTGAAGGATGAAATGCATTCATGAGAATTATGTGCATGAACACAGGGCTGTTGATGATTTCCTTGTATTTGAATATGTATGTGTGATTAACTTGAAGGATTGATTACTTTGTTGTAAACATGAATTTAATGCAATATTGACTTGAAAAAAAGTTGATTTGGTCTCCAAGATGGAGATAATGATGAAGTGTTTCATCTTTGAAAAAGAACTGTAGAATTCTTTTTCTACATGCTTGACTTGAAGGGTCAATTGTTTTAAAGGCATATTTTGTTGGCTTGTTATGTAGTCAATCATTTGTATGCAGATGTAAATACATGGAGGTGTTCACAAGATGTTAAATCTATTTCTTTTGTTGAAGCAGGAGTTTAGGCCATCCAGTTGTTGTCTATAATCCTGTTGTTGTTAACAATTGTTGACAGTACGTCAAACAGGTACAAACGAAAAGTTTGTGAAGCAGATGCAACTTTACATTTGTTTGAGCCACCTTGGATCAATGATCAAGGAAGAGAAGTTCAAACTACCTTCTGTAACCTTCTCAGCAGGAGTTTTGCATGAAGTCGAGGAAGACAATTCTTCCCAAGATGACAAGCACATCTAGGAAGGAAAGTGTTTAAAGGCTTTGGTTCAGAAGCACTATGCAAGGCAAGTGTATAGAGGCTAAAAGAAGAGGGTGATGTACTCTCATTTAGTGTTCAGATCATTATATCAGTATTTTGGAGTCCAAAAGCTTTTTAGTGGGAAGGCGTGATCCAAAATGGATCTAACATAGACTTCTAAGTCTAAAAATGTTCCTCATAGAGGAAACTGAAAGTCAAAGGATGCTCCTAGAAATAGTCTCATTACATATATTTCTTCATTCTAAATCTAACACAATTTGAATGGGCTAAAACGAACTTCGGATGAAGAAGTTATTGCAAAACGAAGATTGCCCATTATCCTTAGAAAAGGAGGCAATTTCTTAATAAATGGGACTTAAGGGAAAATATGTGTGTTCCTTTAAGAAATCTCATCACAACCTTTTATCGCATCGCAAGCATCCAAAGGGAGGACTTAATTGTAGGCCTTAAGGATCTTCGATTGCGACCTCTGACATATCGCATCGGAGGTAGGCCTTCATGCGATATCGGATCACCGGGAAGAGCTGACTTGCGATTGCGATGAGCGGGATCAGCGATCGGTATCGATGATATATATGTATCATGTCGGCACAGTCCATCAGACGTTGTACAGACCACGGGCCGTCAGACAATGCGATTGCGAAAGGCCGATAAAGTGATCGTGATGGCATATCAACCGTTGGATTGAGGAGCACATCAACGGTGGAGATTTAATCGCTAATTGCAATTGTAGGTGTCAAATGATAGCGTGCGATGAAGTGGCAATGCGATATTGTGATGAGCGATGATGCGATCGCATCTGGACCGTTGGATCATGACCTTAATTAGACGGTGGAGATTTAAAGGCGAAATATCGCATTGCTACAGTCTTGGGTTATGAATCGGAGCTCCTGCCTATTGCGATTGCGATAAGCGATCAAGGAACAAACCCGATAAGGTTTATGAAATCTATTTCATATATTTTGAAATCCAGAATTTTGGATTTTCAGTGTATTTCCCGTGTATTGATGTTTTTCCATAGGCAATGCGATATGCGATGAGTGATGAAGAACACGGAACCGAGAGGGATATAGATGCGATTCTATATTATTTGAAGTCCAGCTGAATGGCTCATGATGTGTTTTTCATGCGTTTGCCTATGCATTTCCATTATGTGGCTATTTTCAGAATTAAGGCAGAGGAAGGCCAAACGACCAAGTTTCCCGTGCCTCCAGTTCATTTCAATTGAAAATAGATTCTTTTGTTGAACGGGTAGTTTTCCATGATGGAGGCAGACTGTAACAAATGTGTTAAAAACACACAGAACACAGTTAACAAGGGAATGCACGGAGGCCAAAAGAAACATAGAGAGCCATATAGCCATAGAGATGTAGAGCTCGAGAAATCCAGAGAAGCCACCAAAGGTTGGGGGCGATGGAAAAGGGGTATTTTCTTCAAAGAGCTAAGTGCAACAGAGTTGTAGGGCCGGAGAGCTTGAGCGTCACAGAGTTGCAGGGCCGAAGAGCTTGAGCACAGTAGATTTACAAAGCCTGAGAGCCAGAGAGCCAGAGCCAAAAGCCTAGAGCTAGAGAGCCAAGAGCCAGATCCGAGAGACAGAGCCAAGAGCCGAGAGCAAGGGCAGAAGCCACTAGAGGTTGGAGGTAGTTGCAGAGAATAGAACCAGCATTCATTCTCAAGGTTCCAATAGTTGAGGTAACTGTAGGGGACCGTTGAATCCATTGAGATGGATTTTAGAAAATCTTGAAGACTTCCAAGAGCCATAGAGCGGTAATGAAGTTTCAGGATAGCAAAGAGATCAAATGATCAAGCTATTGCTGATGTCCAAAGTGTGCTGAAGATACAAGAAGGTAATCTAGAGACAGTGAAAGAATTTTGAGGGAGTTGGTGCAAGATAGAGCTCAAGATAGCTCAGAGTGCTAATTGAAGGAGTCTAATCCAGAGAAGCCTAGATCTGTCTTCAGAGTATGGATAGCCAGGTATAAGATGGTATTCTAAACCCATAGGTTCAGTTGTAAACCAATGGAGTTTAGTATGGAACTTGTAAAAGAAATATTACCATAATCTCGGAGAGCCTAGTTGAGTTGAGTAGAGCTCATGGAGATGTAGCCAAGAGGTTTGGGTGAACTCCTTATTATATTGTTGTTTTATGTGTTTGTTTATTTGTTGCATTTTGTTGTTATGTGTGTTTTACATCAGCATAAGCAAATGTACATAAGCACTTGAACAATCTAAAAGAAAACACAAGCATACACCTATTTCAAGTACTTATTTTCGTAAATCATCAATCATAAGCATAGATCTTGGGAAAATAGAAGCTTTGGAGTGGGAGAGGTTCTTGTGAGTTGAAAAGAATCCTTTAGTGCCCCATTTCAAATCAACAACAATAACAATAGTGGGCTTCTATGGGGCATAATAATAACAATATGGGGACAATAAAGGCACAATAATAACAATAAGGGCTACAATGACAATATTAATGGTGTAATCACTAGTATTATAGGGACCTAACATACCCCTCTCTTTCAAAAAAGTGTCGTCATCAATGCTTGAGTAGTTTTGGATGCTTCTGTATAAACGTCTCCTTCAGCGGGTAAGTTCTTCCACTTGATGAGATACTCCGAAATTAATCGATTTCGTAGCTGTCAAGTTCTTGTTTCTATGACTACTTCAAGTTCCAATATAATTTTTACTTCCTCGTCAAATTCTAGCAGTATTGTTTGAACTAGGAGTTTGTCACCTATAACCTTCTTTAAGCATGAAACATGGAAAACTTGGCGCACTCTTGAAGCTGCAGGAAGCTCCAATTTTTATGCCATAGTAACAATCTTTTGCAACACCTTGTACAGACCATGATACTTTGGTGATAATTTATTATCCTTCTTAGATTTCTTGAGGGACATTTGTTTATATGGTTGTAGACGTAGGAATACCCAATCACCTACATCAAAACTTCTTTTTCTGCGATGTTGATTTTCCTATTGTTTCATTCTATTATGTGCTAAAGTGAGGTTATCCTTTAAGAGTTGGAGACGTTGTTGTTGATGCTCGATGTGATCTTCCATTGCTTGAAACTTAGAATTTTCTCTTAAATATGATGTGATGGATGATGGATAATATCCATAAAGTGCCATAAATGGGGTCATTTTTGCTGCAGTATGGAAGGAAGTGTTATACCACCATTTAGCCAGAGGCAACCACTTGACCCATTATGTTTGTTTATCAGATACAAAGAAATGAAAATATCCTTCCAAACATTTGTTTACTATCTCAGTTTTCCCATCAGATTGAGGATGATAAGATGAGCTATGAGCTAATTGAGTACCAAGGTAAGAAAATAATTTTGTCCAAAAATTTCTTGTGAAAATGGGATCTCTGTCGCTTACAATTATCTTTGGGTTTCCATGTAGCTTTTGAATTGTTTCCATAAATGCAGTAGAAACTATACTAACTTTGAATGGATACGATAGTGCACAAAGTGTGCGTACGTGGTAAGTTTTTCAATTACCACCATGATGGCACTCTTTCCTTCAGACTTGGGTAATCCTGTGATAAAATCCGTTGAAACCTCCTCCCAATGTTGGCTTGGAATGCATAAAGGTTGTAATAGACCTGGGGTCTTAGTCATTTCAACTTTATTTTGTTGGAAAATCAAACATTCCGCCACAAACTTTTGAATATCTGATTTAAAACATCCCAAAAAAATTCCTTCTTAACCCTCTGGAAAGTTTTTAAAATCTTGAGTGCCCTCCTGAGGGAGAGGTGTGCAATTCCATAAGAATCTTTTGCTTGATTGGGAATTCTTACATAGGTATAAGAAATCTTTGTACCACAACAAATCATTTTTCCAACTAAATGTATCAGATGTACTGGGATCTTGTTGTAACTTTTGAATGAATGCCCAAAATTCTTCGTCATTATTCCATTCATTCCTTGCTTCATTTATCCAATCTAGTTGGATAATAGAAATGGCGCAAAGAAATGCTTCCACATCCTCATCCTTTCTTGAGAGTGCATCTGCCACAACATTTTTCTTTCCTTTTTTGTAGATGATTTTAAAGTCATAACCCAACATCTTTGTGACCCATTTTTGCTGCTCTTCTTAACATAATCTTTGTTCTAAAAATTATTTAAGACTATGATGATGCGCTTTTACCTTGAAGTGTCTTCCCATTAGGTAGGGTCACCATTTCTTAAGTGCATGTAGTATTTCTAGCATTTCCTTCTCGTAAATAGCGTTGTGTAAATGCTTTCCTTTGATTGGATGACTTTCGAAAGAAATGGGTCTTTCTTCTTGCATTAAAACAACACCAATTCCATTTCCTGAGGCATCACATTCGACAATAAATGTTTTTGTGAATTCTGACGTAGCTAAGACCGGTGCTTGGCACATTGCCTCTTTAAGAGGTTCAAAGGCCTTCGTTGCTTCTGGAGTCCATGAAAATGCATATTTATTCAATAATGTTGTTAGAGGTGCTACTATTCGCCCATAATTCTTAACAAACTTGCAATAATGTCTCGCCTACCTGAGAAATCATCACAGATGCTTTATGGATTTGGGGATTTTCCATTCCTTAATGGCTTTTATTTTTCTAGGGTCTACCTTCACACCTTCATGAGATACAATATGACCCAGATATTCCACCTCTTGTAATCCAGAGAAACATTTGGAACTTTTTTCATATACTTGTTTCTCCTCCAATAGTTGGAGCACCCTGTCAACATGTTGAACATGATCCTTCCAAGACTTTCTATAGATTAGTATATCATCAAAAAATACTAACACAAATTTTCTAAGGAAGGGTTTGAAAATGGAATTCATCAAACCTTGAAATGTAAAAGGTGCATTGGTAAGGCCAAAAGACATGACCGAAAATTCATAATGACCCTCATGAGCTCTAAATGTTGTTTTTGGAATGTCTTTAGTCTTCATTATGATTTGATGATATCCTGGATGAAGATCAAACTTGGTGAAGTAAATTGATCCATGCAATTCATCCAATAATTCATCAATGACAGGAATGGGAAATTTATCTTTAATAGTGGGCTTGTTGAGCTCCCTATAATCCTAACACATGTGCCATGACCCATCCTTCTTGTGCACCAATACTACTAGAGCAGAGAAAGAACTTTGACTAGGTTGAATTATACCAGCCTCTAGCATTTCTGCAACCATACGTTGAAATTCACTCATTTGGGCATAGGGATATCTGTAAGGCCTAATTTTTGGAGGAACACTTCCTAGAATCAAATCAATAGCATGAACATGATCATGAATAGGTGGGAGGATTTTGGGAGTCTCAAATAACTTGGAATGGTTGTCCAATGCTTTTTGGAGATCTAGAGAAATAGATGACTTCGATGTGGGAACCTCTAGTGAACATAATTGTGCAATTACGCCTCATTGTTCCTTATTTAGAAGCTTTGTCATCTCGTTTGAGATGATTATGTTTCCTAGTTTCCCTGTGATACCCCTTAATTCGACTTCCTTTCCTTCCGAAGAAAATTTCATGAAAATTTCTTGAAAATTAAAACATATTGTACCCAAGGATTGTAGCCATTGGCCTCCTACTACAACATCAACACCACCCATTGGAATGGAAAGCATTGGAATATTGAATACATATTCTCCCATGGATAGCTTGATATTATGGCACTTTCCAGAGAAATTTATGGTTCCTCCACTTACAACCATCACTTGTCACTCTGCTGTTGGATATAGGAATCAATTCAATTCCTTGGTTATCTTACAATGAATAAAATTATGGGTACTTCCTGAACCAATCAACACTATTAGCTTTTTCTTCTTGATATGCCCTTCTATCTTGATAGATTGAGGAGTGGTAATTCTGGTTAATGCATTGCAAGATATGGTTTGATTCATTTCTTATTTCTCTAGGGTTTTTTCCTAGTGTATATCCTCTTCTTTTGACGTTTCTTGTTTCTTTTCTTCCTCTTCAAAATCTACATAAAATAATTTCTTCTCGACACACTTATGACCTTTAGTGTATTTGTTATCGCAACTGTAACAAAGCCCTTTTGCTTTTTTTTTTCTTCCAATTGTTGTGGTGTCAACATTGTAGGTTGTGGAAGGCTACGAGCAACAACACTTCCATGTTTATAGTTGTGAGTGGTAGGCTTCCTTGTGGCCATAATTTTGCTTTCCATTTTTCTTTCCAACCTGAATGCCTTCCCCAATGAATTAGGTTCCTAAAGTCAAACCTCATGTTGGATGTTAACCTTTAAAGTCCCTATGAACACATCAACCCTATGCTCCTATGGAATATCTTTTACCCTTATATTCAATTTTTGGAATTCCTCAATGTTATCCATCATTGAACCCTTTTGTTTGAGATTTATCAATTGGCTAAAAAAAGTGTTGATTTTTGTATACTTATAATGTGATGTCATTTCTTCCATAAAAAATTCCCAAGTGACAATTTGTTTATGAGAGAAAAGCCATCGATACCATACAAACTGATTTAGTTCTAAATATAAAGTTGTAATGCATACCTTTTGTGTGTTTTGCACATTTTGGAGATCAAAATATTGCTCCATCTGTAGTATCCATGTTACGAGAACCTTTCCATCAAACCTCCTCATATCAATCTTTGGAACATGGTGGGTCTTCAATCCACCGTTAGAGTCTATTGAATCATGATTAACATTTCTTTTGTTCTCATCAAGAGTTTCCTTTACTACCCTTTCGCCATTAGTAGGCATTTACTATAGAAAATTTTTCAAATCTTCCATGTTGCCTTTAAGTTTTTCTTCTATTCCAGCCATCTTAGCTTTGATGCATGTCTTCAAATCTTCCATGTTTCCTTTAATTTTTTCTTCTATACCATCCATCTTAGCTTCCATGACACTCATCTTAGCTTCCACGCCATACATATTATCTTCCACACCTTTCTTTAAACTATCCATATTCGCTTCTATTACTTTTTGTAAGAGTGAATTTTGTTGCACTTGGTCTCATAATTTTGATATATTATGTCCCATTTCTTCCTCTTCTTCATGAGTCATGCTAGAGATTTCAGGTTTCTTACTAAGTGTTTCCATTTTCTTTCTTTGGTGCATCAATTAATGATAATAATGCTTCATTGTGTCCTTTGAATTCCTTCAAACTAATTTTTCAAACTAAACTTATGCAAAATTTAAAAAAACTACACACCTGTTTTCACTTTGTAGGATCTCGATATGGAATCTGTCGTATCTATGTAATTTTGGATCTCCAAGTTTTGATATTACGTCTTGCAGAAGCCCTCTGAGTCCTCTTTCCAACCCCACAAGTCTGATCAATCTTCGATTCTCCAAGACAATGTTATGCCAAATCTCACGCGATGACCTAATTATAGACTGGTTCAGTAGCGCGAACTTGAACGAAGTGCCACGTGTCCATGTTTTGACCTTAAGACTTAAAACCTATACATCGAAAGCTACAGGTTGTCCTCTTTCTGTAAATTCTTATGAAATTTCAATCTGATTTTCAAAAAGAAAGTTATGACGATTTTCCCCAGGTAACCTGTTTGAGATATAATTCAGGATCCTATAAGAACCCAAACTTCCTTGGACCATATGTCCAAAAATATAGTGAGACAAGATATAAAATTTAGACTCGCAGTTAAGAGAGAGTTCAACTCAAATGGGTTTTTTTTAGCTTCTAAAACATTGCAGAAAACAAGTTATAGCGAAAATTCCACAATGACCTATTTGGAGTAGCGAACCCTAGAATCCAAAGCTCTGATACCAAATTTTATGCAACCAGCTCACAAAATAGAAGAAAATATAGATCAACGCCTTAAAAATCAGCCTCTTCAAGGGGGAAACCTCCTTTACATTACATAAATGAACAATTCTTAGATGATACAAATGATAAAACCTCCTTTCTATGTATAGGAGTCTAAGGGGTCACAATATAATCAAAGCCGACATAGCAATAATAATATAAGAGCACAACAATAATAATAGTGGGCTTCTATGGGGCACAATAATAACAATATGGGGACAATAGGGGCAATACAATAACAATAAGTGCTAAAATGACAATAGTAATGGAGGAATCACTAGTATTATAGGGACCTGACAAATGGTTGCACAAATCAAGATTTGGTTGACAATTAAAACAGCGGGATCTAACCGTGGAAGAACTTTCAATCATCTAACAATAGATATTATCACCAAAAGATTTATCATCTAGCCTAATTTACTAGATAGATCGAAGTACACGATGTAAGGCCAATTTTACCATAGTAAAATTGCTTTCAGTGTGAGAAATTACTCAATAAACCACATTTGTTAAGTAATTTATAGTTAAAACCATGAAAAATAATTAAATAAATCAGTATTTATTTAATTATCTTCTAGGAATAGTTAATTAAACCATTGTTTAATTAATATTCCTTGTCATATTTGACCCACTTATGAAAAATAAACAGATAAATAATTAATTATCTCATTTTTCTCTAGGAATAATTAATTAACCACTAATAATTATTATTCCTTGTGAAGTTTGACTAAATCCCTTAAGAATAATTAAATAAATCATTATTTGTTTATTATTCCTTAACCAATTTCTTGAGATGATAAATAAAACATTTATTCATTTATTATTTCTAAATAAAAGTTTAAATACTTTTTCCCTCATAACCAAATATAATAAAATATTCCAAGTGGTTATTCCAATAATGGGGTTAATAATATTTTATTATTTCTCATTATTCTAAGATAACTCAATATTTTGTTATAAAGAGAAGGGTTTTGCATTCATTATTCACTTTTGATTATTTTCATTGTTGCACTCACTGTTGTAACCTTGATTATTATCACTGTCACAAACCATTTTTCTTCCATTTGAGTTCCCATTGAGCTCAAACATTTTATTTGTTGGGTTTACACATTATAGAGGAGAGAGACCTTATCAAAAATCCGAAGATGTTTGAGGATAGCCAAGAACCCACACCATAGAGGGGGACTGGTAACATTTATTTGTTCCCTTCACACGTGTTATAATAAAATATATTCTTCATATATCTAGTTTCCATTGGATGATTGGAGTTATTGATGTTTCTTTTTGCTGTTTAACTATGACTGTGGCATAGATCAGGACTTTGGCAGGTTTTGTTTCTATCAGTTGCTACAAATCTACAATGTTTTGCAGCCATTTATATTGTTGAGACTATTTGTCATCCACAGTCTTAAGTGTTTTCTTGGGTTTCTTATTTTTTTCAGTCTCTTAATGTTGTTTACTAGCATTTTAACCCTAGATCTGTCAAATTTCTAACTTCCGCAAGTTTTCTGGTCTTTTCTGCAGGTCATAGGTACCAGTCGCGATAGAGACGAAAATGTTTTCTGAGGGTTGCCAACTAAGAATCAAGGATCATAAATCACATTTTTCTACCCAAAAAGTGTGATCTAGAGTCCAAAGCACACCTTTCAGCCCAGAAAGTGCGACCCCCCTGAAATCAGGTTAGTACCTGCGAGTTTTAGGGTTTTCGGGTTTTTGTCAGATATGTTTCTTGGTTTTCCCGAGAGCTGTCTGTGGGGTTGTTTGACCTCTGTATCATCCTACTTAGGCCTTGATATACTTTATTTTTCTCATTGAATTGGAATTTAGCCCGTTAGGGCTTGTAGTACGCTTCCACCTTTATAGGAGGAGTTTAGCTGAGTATGAAGTTTGAGTTTCTGTAGCACTTTTAGACATATTTTTCAGATTTGTACCCTTCTATTTTAGATCTCCAAAGATAGGGTTTTCCCATTCAAATTTTCATCATAAACCTTGTTTGGTCATTGGCCTTAGGGTCACATCGTTATCCCTAGGTTTTTCACCCATCTCCCTATCTTTTTGGAACGATATTCCTCTCTAGTTTTTTGTTGTAGCTGCACCACTTTCTAGCAGCCTAGTGTCATTTGATCCCATTCACACCTAAAATTATATATATTGACCTTTCTAGTGTGTTTTTAGTCCATTTCTCCACCAACCAACATAGTGTTCACAAACCTAGTTTGGGTGGGGTTTAGTTAATTGTTTTGCTGTTCATTTTCTATTGTTAATTTCAGTTTATTTTCAGCAAGATTTTTTTCTTTTTTAAAACACGATTTGGGCTTAATCAATAAAAACACTTGCACACACAAGAACACCTTAAGAGAATGGTGCTTGGTTTACACTACTAAGCTAAGACTGAACGTAATAAATTTATCTCCCCTCACAGAGACAAAGGCATATTATTGATATCCCTTCACCATTTTTGTGTCACTTGTGTTTCACCACCATTGCACCGACCAAGGCATTTGTCGCGGAGACTCTTAGGCCTTCATCCTCAGTTTCCTCTTGGGCATATTACTCCCTTCCGATTTTGGGTTCATAGCTCTCTGAGTCCCCATACCGACTCTTCTCTTGGTTCATTTGATTCCTCCTCTGATTCCAAGCCTCCTTCACCACATATTATTGGGTTGTGTTATATTCTTTCCATGACTAGCCCACGTAGTTAACTGGGGGGTTAGAATGGGGGAGGAGCCCCCGCTTCGTTACACCAAGTGCCTAGCAGGGGGAGTCATAGGGGGTTTGAGGGAAGTCACAGTTGGGCAGACCTACCTATGGTTTTGTGCATGATTTTCACACATGGTTTTGGACGCGATGGTTTTGGGTCTATGGTTTTGGACGCGATGGTTTTCGGTCCATGGTATTGGATGCTTCAGCATGTATAAATATGTATTGTAACATTGAAAGGAGCATAATGGAAAATCAAGCTGGTAGTCTCGGTTTTGGGATCTGGGGAAATCTGTGTGTATATGTGTTTTATGTGTTATTCTCTTCCATTGTTTATTTTCTACCTTTTAGAATTCATATGTAGGTAATTTTTGTATGGGGTTAAAACCTACATTTGGTATCAGAGTTGTTTTGGCTTCAAGGGGATGCCTTTGTTGCTGAGGGGTTTTGCTCGGGCCTGTGGTAGACCTTGTTCGGTGGGAGATCTATGAGATTGATTCTGGTGGTGAAAGAAGATGGCGAGCATTGGAAAGATAGAGATCTATAAATTTAATGGTCAGAGTTTTGAGTTTTGAGTTGGTAGATAAAGATCAGTGGATCATGGTAGATCTGGGTACTAAACCAACGGGAGTGTCCGATGAAGAATGGAAGAAGTTGGATCGGAAGGAAAAGAGAACAATATGATTGTGTGTCTCAGATTCAGTGTTATTGAATGTATCAAGGGAAGCTACGGTGAAGGCTTTGTAGGACAAGTTAGGGACTTTGTACCAATCTAAGTCTCTGGTGAATAAACTGTTCCTATGGAAAAAGCTGTATAACCTGAGGATGAAAGATGGAGAATCGGTAAAAAAGCATCTGATTGTGTTTAATACTATGGTAAGTCAGTTATCGTCTATTGATATCAAAATTTCAAATGAATATAAGTGCATCAATTTGTTGTGTTCTCTACCAGATTCATGGGATAGTCTGGTTATTGCAATAGGTAGCAATGCAACTGCCTTGCAGTTTGATGAAATAGTCTCATCCTTGCTAATGGAGGAGATGAGATGGAAAAATATGGAGATCCAAAATGGTGATGCATTGTCTGTACAAGGACGGTCCCAAAACAAAAACAAAAATAAGTCATCGAGTGGGAGATCTAAATCTCAAGGAAAACCTATAAAGGTGGTGTGCTGAAAATGTTGAATGGAAGGGCACTACAAAAGGGACTGTAAATCTAAAGCTCCTTAAAAAGGAAAGGGATCTGATGATGCTCCTTCTACAGAGGCAAAAACCAACTTAGATGAAGGTGGGGATGTGTACTTGGCTTCTTCAAGTACACGTGTAGATCATGAGGCATGGTTGATTGACTCAGGTGCATCCTTTCACTTCACTCCACATACAGAGTGGTTATGCAATTATTAGAAATATGATGGTGGTGATGTCTTCTTAGGGGATGATAGGAAGGATAGAATCATTGGTCATGGAAAAGTAAAGTTGAAGTTTCAAGGTGGAAAGGTTAGAACACTTCCAGGTCTCCTACATATTCCTGCATTGGCCATAAATTTGATTTCTATAAGAAAGCTAGATGATGCAAGTGTAAAAACAGTGTTCGAGAAGGATACCTGCAAGATGGTTCAGGGAGCACTGGTATTGATGTGGGGAGTCTGGATTGGAACTCTGTACAAGCTGCAAGGTAGCAATGTTGTTGATGGGTGCAACAGTTCTGTGGTTCCTGAAAGTGGAGCAGAAAATCTAGAGGTCTCTAGAGAGAAGACCATGTTGTGGCATCAAAGGCTTGGACATATTAGAGAGAAGGGCCTTCGAATACTTCATGGTAAAGGTATGGTATAAGGTATGAGTAATAGCTCTCTGGATTTTGATTTCTATGAAAATTGTGTATATAGGAAGCAAAATCGGGTGAGTTTCCCTTCTGGTGGTAAGAGGGAGAAATATATATTAGAGCTTGTGCACAGTGATGTGTTTGGACCTGTGAAGGTTCCATCACTCGGTAAGTTTGTGTACTATGTATGTATCATTTGTAGATGACTTCTCAAGGAATACATGGATATATTTCCTTAAGAAGAAATCTGAAGTCTTTGACAGCTTTAAAGAATTTAAGGCTCTGGTGGAAAACCAGACAAAGAAGAAGATAAAGGTGTTGAGGACAGATAATGGTGGAGAATTTTGCAATAAAGAATTTGAAGAATTATGTAAGAACTAGGGTATAACACGACAGAATACTACTCCATATACACCTCAGAAAAATGGAGTTGCAAAAAGAATGAATAAGACGCTGATGGAAAGGGAAAGAAGCATGCTTAGTGGTGTTGGGTTAGGCCAGGAATTTTGGGCAGAGGTGGTGGAGACAACATGTTACCTGGTCAACAGATCACCTTCATCAACGTTGGAGGATAAGACTCCACAAGAGGTATGGACTGGTAAGAAACCCTCTCTTTCACATCTGAGGGTATTTGGATGTGATGCATATGTACATGTTCCAAAGGAGAAATGAACCAAGTTGGCTAGTAAATCTGAAAAGTGCATCTTTATTGGGTATAAGGATGGTTTAAAGGGTTATTAGCTTTGGAACCGAGTAACGAGGAAGGTTGTGTATAGCCAAGATGTGGTGTTTAGAGAGGTGAAAGATTTTATTAAACATGAAGTCCAACCAAAGGAACCTGAGAAGATAGAGTTTGAGCTAAAGGAGGAAGAATCAAACTCTATAGAAGAGGAGGAATCAGAAGATGAAGAAAGACAAACTTCGGGTGTGAGAAGATTAGTTCGAGAAAGAAGGCAGCCAGAAAGGTATAGTCCATCTTCTTTCTGTTCAAATTTTTCTTTATCTATTACTGATGATGATCCCAGAACTGTGAATGAAGCAGTAGATTCAGAGGATGGAAAAATCTAGAAAGAGGGCATGGTTGATGTAATGGCATCTTTGCACAAAAATGAGGCTTGGGATCTGGTGGAGTTGGCAGCTGGAAGGAAACCCATTGGCAGCAAATGGGTGTTCAAGAAGAAGACAAATGCAAAAGGAAAGGTGGAGAAATACAAAGCTTAGTTGGTAGAAAAAGGTTATTCCCAGGTGCTGGGAATTGATTTTGGTGATATTTTTTTCTCCTATTTCCAAGGTAACTTCTATTAGATTAATTTTATCTATTGCTACTGCTTTTGATTTTGAGGTAGAAAATATGGATGTGAAGACAACATTTCTTCACAAGGATCTGGAAGAGGAGATCTACATGAAGCAACCTGAAGGCTTTGCGGTGAAGGGAAAGAAATAATTGGTATGCAAGTTAAATATGTCTCTATATGGGTTAAAACAATCACCAAGGGTGTGGTATCAAAAATTTGATACATTTATACGGAGACTTGTCTTCACTAGAAGTAAAGAAGATCACTATGTGTATTTTAAATTAAATGGTGACTATGTTATTTATTTGGTCTTGTATGTGGATGATATGTTGCTGGTTGGAAATAATAAGAAATTATCCAAGATTTGAAGACCCATTTTTCCTCCAAATTCGACATGAAATATCTTGGTGTTGCAAACTATATTTTGGGCATGGAAATTAAAAGAGATCAGAAAAAGAGGAAGCTCTGGTTAAACCAGAGGAAGTATGTAGAGACAATATTGCAGAGGTTTAATATGCAAGATAGTAAACCGGTGAAGGTTCCTATTCTTGTAGGTGTAAAGCTATCTGCTAAACAATGTCCCAAGACACAAGAAGAGGAAGAGGACATTTTCCGTGTTCCATATGCAAGTATAATCAGTAGCTTGATGTATGTGATGGTTTGTACTACACCAAATATTGCACATTGAGTGGGAGTATTGAGTAGGTTTATGTCAAAACCAAGGAAGCAGCACTGGGCAATAGTGAAGCGGGTTTTCAGGTATTTGCATGGCACTAGTAATTATGGTTTGTGCTACCAAGGAAGACCAGGATTGGAAAGAGTGTTGGATATTCATGGATTTTTTGATGCAGACTGGGCTGGAGATCTGGATCAGAGAAGATCTACAAGTGGGTATGTGTTTAACCTATTTGGAGGTGCATTCAGTTGGATGAGTAAGAAACAATCTGTAGTGGCACTATCAACTATAGAGGCAGAATACATGGTAGCCACTCATGGAAGCAAGGAAGTAGTTTGGTTGCAGAGATTGTGTTCAAGTATGGGGTTAGTATAGGGAGCTATAAGGATAGACTGTGACAGCCAAAGTGAAATTTTCTTGGCAAAGAACCATGCATATCATTCAAAGACAAAGCAAATTGATGTTTAGTATCACTTTGTGAGGGATATGATGGAAGACAAAAAGGTGTTGCTGGTAAAGGCAGACACTTTGAAGTATACTACAGATGCATTAACAAAATCTATGAGCTTTGAGAAGTTCTCTTTGTGTAGAGAAACAATGGGTGTTGTAGGGCTGAATAAATGTTTAAGCTCTCTTGTGGCCCCCTGTGGAAAGAAAACAACAAGTGGGAGAATGTTGGGTTGTGTTATATTCTTTCCATGACTAGCCCACGTAATTAACTGGGGTGTTAGCCCCCCCTTCATTGTGCAGATTGCATAGTGGGGGGAGTCACAGGGGGTTTGAAGGGTGTAGGTAACCCCACTCCATGGAGTCTAGTGTAGCGCCTCAGAAAATTTTGGTTTTGGACCCTATATTAGGTTGGACGGATCTACCTATGGTTTTTTGCATGATTTTTTGCACATGATTTTGGATGCGATGGTTTTCGGTCCATGGTTTTGGACGCAATGGTTTTCAGTTCATGATATTGGATGCTTCGGCATGTATAAATATGTATTGTAACATTGAAAGGAAAATAATGAAAAATCAAGCTGGTAGTCCCGGTTTTGGGATCTAGGGGAAAATCTCTGTGTATATGCGTTATGCTATCACATTGTTATTTTTTGTGTTTTAGAATTCGTATGCAGGTAATTTCTGTATGGGGTTAAAACCTACGTGTGGTATGACAATTGTTTTGGATTCAAGGGGATGCCTTTGTTGCTAAGGGGTTTCGCTTGGGCCTGTGGTAGACCCCATTCAATGGGAGATCTGCAGGATCGATTCTGGTGGTGAAAGAAGATGGTGAGCAGTGGAAAGATAGAGATCGAGAAATTTAATGGAAAATTTTTGAGTTGTGGAAACTCAAGATGGAGGATTTGTTGATGGATAAAGATTAGTGGATTGCGGTAGATCTAGGTACTAAACCAACGAGAGTGTCCGATGAAGAATGGAAGAAGTTGGATTCGAAGGCAAAGAGCACAATATGATTGTGTGTCTCAAATTTAGTATTGTTGAGTGTATCAGGGGAAGCTATAGCGAAGGCTTTATGGGACAAGTTAGGGACTTTGTACCAATCTAAGTCTCTGGTGAATAAACTGTTCCTACGGAAAAAGTTGTATAACCCGAGGATGAAAGATGGAGACTCAATGAAAGAGCATTTTAATGC
>APFE030343827.1:68133-97385 GCA_000404065.3 Pinus taeda | reverse complement strand
ATGCCGTACCTTTTCAAGGTCTAATTGAGATATTTGGTTTGTGAAAGAAAAATACCATTTTTATTTTGTTGAACTTGTAGACCAAGAAAATAGGTAAGTTCACCAAGCAAGGAAATTTCAAATTCTTGCTGCATTACTGAAGCAAAATTCTGACTCATGGATTCTTCATTACAACCAAAAATGATATCATCAACATAAACAACAATAATGAGCAATTTATCATTTTTAATCTTTGTATATAGATTGCTATTTGTTGAACCTTTTGTAAAACCTTGTTGGTGTAGATATTTGTCAAGGTGGTAATACCAAGCCCTTGGAGCTTGTTTCAGACCATAGAGAGCCTTTTTGATTCTGCATGCAAGTTTTGCATCATTTCCAAGAATGAATCCTTCTGGTCGTTCAATAAAATCTTCTTCTTCTTCTAAATCTCCATTAAGGAAAGCAAATTTTACATCCATGTGGTATACTTTGAATTTCTGAAAGCTAGAAAGAGCAAGAAACATCCTTAGGGCTTCAAGTCTAGCAACAGGTGCAAAGTTTCTTCAAAATCTATACCTTCTTGTTGAGCATGCCCTTTACAAACAATTCTGACCTCGTTTCTAATGACTTCTCCATTTCCATTCAGCTTGTTTTTTAATATCCATTTAGTTCCTATAATATTTTTATCATGAGGTCCAGGAACTAATTCCCAATTATTATTCTTTTCAATTCGCTCAATTTCTTCATTCATGGCCTTGACCCAGCATTCATCTTTGCATGCTTCATTTACATTTTGAGGTTCGGTGGAGGACAGTAATGATAGATAGCTTGAGGTTTATATAATAGTTCTTATTGTCTGTACACCTGCGTCTTTTTCCCCTAAAATTTGAGTTTTTGGATGATTTTTCTGAACATACTTGGACAGAGTCTTTTCTTCTACTGTTATCTCTTCTTCTGGTGATTCATTGGTTTCTTCTTCAATATCATTTTGATTTGATGTGGGAAAATAACCCCCATTTTCCCATCTTCTTCATTGTTATAATCTTATGTTTTTATCTGTTTTGAATTTTTTCATGCTTCATCAACTACAACATCATTACTTTCAAAAATTTTCCCAAGTCTTTTATTATAACATTTATATCCTTTACTTCAGGAAGAGTAACCAAGAAGAATACCTTCATCTGCTCTGGGCTCAAACTTACCAAGTTTTTCATCAGTCCTTTTAATATAATCCGCCCATCCTTTGTAGTCCTGCTAAAGCGATAAACCTCTGCCTCTTGCAATTCCCGACTGCAATAGGGATACGGACCCGACCCACACATAATACAGTTCAATGCTATGTCACATCAAGCCATGTTCTAGAGTTTGAGGGGGAAATACTTGCTTCTGGACCACACACAAGCTGCCAATTACATCATGGACTCCAAAGGTCCTATTTCCTTAATCCCCATAGTTGATTACCTCTTTCGTTCTTGCATAAGGAGTCCATAGGTTCCCAAACTCTGGAAAGAGGCCATGGTTGATGAAATGGCATCTTTGCACAAAAATGAGGCTTGGGATCTGGTGGAGTTGCCGGCTGGAAGGAAACCCATTGGCAGCAAATGGGTGTTCAAGAAAGTATTTTATAGTAGGAGTCTTACCATACCAAAGCTCATGTGGATTTTGAGTGCTATTTACCCGAACATTTTCTTGGTTGAGAATAGTTACGGTGGCGAATGCAGCTTCAGCCTAGAAGGTTACAGAAGATCTAGATTCATCTAGCATAACTCGAGCCATTTGTTGAACAATTCTATTCATTCCTTCTACCGCTCCATTTTGCTGAGGAGTCCTTGCGGTCGAGAATTTCCTTTTATTCCATGTTGTTCACAAAAGTGAAATAATTCATCCGAGGTAAATTCTCCTCCTCGATTATATCTGAGGCATTTTATTTTTCATTCTGATTCATTTTCAACCAAAGCTTTGAAGGCTTCGAAATTTTAAAATGCTTCATCTTTATTCTTTAGAATACCTATCCAACACATTCTGGAAAAATCATCAATGAACAAAATAAAGTATTCTTCTCCACAAGGTGAATTTTTCCTTGATGGTCCACATAAACCAGTATGGACAGGTTCAAGAGGCTTACTAGCTGACCCTTCTTTTTCAATGAAGTGAGCTCTGGTTTTCTTACTGATTTGACATGGTTTGCATATTGTATTTTCAGGGATGCAAATATCTAGAAGATCATGAACAACCTTGAATCTGCATGCTTTTCTTATTTGAGAAAAGCTTAGATGTCCCAATCTTCTATGCCATAGCTAGTTTTCATCATTTTTGCTTAGATAGCAATGTTGTTGTCCTCTCTTGAGTATGTATAAATTGTTTGGAGTTCTTGTACCTTTGATCATGGTCTCTTCTGTATCAAGTTCACGAACAACATATCCGTTTGATCGAAACACCAATTCATTTCCTTGATCACACATTTGACTGACACTCGACAGGTTATGCTTTAAAGCGTCTACATACATAACATTTCCAGATTTAACCTTTTCTTTCAAGAAAACAAACCCTTTACCTTTTATGACAGCAGGAGAGTCATTTCCAAATGAGACATTCTTTTCTTTTTCTAAGGCATTATATGAGTGAAGTTTTTCTTTGTCACCTGTCATGTGTTTGGAGCATCCACTGTTGATGTACCACTGATTTTCTTGTCCTTCTGCATACAAGGCTATATCACATATTTTTATTTGAGATTCTTTCCTTCTCCATATCTTGGGATTTAATGGCATTTGCTTCTTTTGAGATGTTTGCCATATTTTTCTCTTGCATTTAGATTTTTCATGACCAAAGTTGTTACAGATTAGGCATTCTATTACATTTTCAAGAGGAGAAAAGTTATTATAGGAATTCCCCTTGATCCCTGTTATATTCCTGTGATTTCGTGCTTCTCTAGTCATGATGGTTTTGTAAGCAACACATTGAGTAGCTTTGTGCCCAAAATTATGACATGAAAAACATCACCCATTAAAGAAGTTCCTGCCACTATCGAATCTATTGACTTGGTGATTGTAGTTTCTATTGATATTCATCTTTGGAGAAAATTGAGTATGATTTTCCTGTAGTTGGTTGTGGCTTCTATTCATCCTTGGAGTAAAGTGAGTATGATTTACCAGATGATCAACTTTATACCTTTGCTGACAATTGTCATACTGTTCACTGTTCCTTGCTGCATCAAGATAGCTTTTAGTAGAGGTTGATGGATTCTATGATTGATATGCTTCTTCAGTATATCCAAGACCTGTCTTTATCAGAGGAGAATGTTGCACTTTGATAGTTTATTAGTTTCTAATCCTTTAGAAAATATAATATTGAGAGATTTCGTTTTCTCAAGATCCTTTCTTAGACCCACAATTTCACATTCTAATTTTTCATTGTGTTATTCTTTTTCAGCAAGTTGGTATGTCAAGGTATCTATAATCATATTATTTTCTTCTAAACAGATTTTGAGTTTAGATATTTCTTCATGAAGGTCATCCTCTTCTAAAGCATCCCAAAAATTATCATCGTCATAATCCATTAGAAGTCTACAATCATTACTATTTTCATCTTCATCACTATTTGATAAACCATCACTATCTTCGTGAGTATAGTAACTCCTTTTATTTACAACTTGTTTCCTATTCCATTTTGCATATTACTTCCCTTTTTAATATTTATATTTATGAGGACATTTGGTGAGATAATGACTGACTCTACCACAGGCAAAGCACTTGAAGGGTAGCTTACCTCTAAATCTTCCGGAACCCCATTGAATCTTCTTGACAAAGTTTACCTCATCTTCTTCTTCTGAAATATGTCCTGATTCATTGTGTTCTTCCTTCCTTTTGTTGAAGCTTTAAATGCGGATTCTCTCATATCTGACGGTCCTCCTTTTCTCATCTCAAAGGTAGTTAAGATTCTGTGAAGCTGTGTCATAGTGATAGTCTGCAGATCCTGATTCAAATTTAGTAGGCAAGGGTCTCAAAACTTATTCAACTAAGGTAACTTCCTTTATTTCTTCACCCAAATTCTTCATACAATTAACAACCTCATCTATACGTAAGAAGTAACTAGATATACTTTCATCACTGTGCATCTTAAGAGTTTCATACTAAATTTTAAGAGTTTGAAGCTTAGCACATTTTACCTAAGAGTCTCCTTCGTAGCTTAGAATGATTTTGTTCCATATTTCTTTGGTTGATTTGAGTTGCATGACTTTGAAAAACTCTGATTGTGATAGACTTCCCAATAAAGTATTGACAACCCTGGAATTCGTTTCATATTGCTTTTTACCTTCCGTATCTGTAGGAATTATTGTTGGAAATGTATATCCTCCTTCCACAATTTCCCAGACATCCGTTCCAAGTGATTGTAGATAGGCTTTGGTTCTTAGTTTCCAATAAACAAAATTTCTCCCATCAAATATTGGTGGTCTGATGGATCCCACGCTTTCTTGATTACTCATGATGATGGATCTCCCTTCAAGTGATCAAGCTTCTTCTGAAGGACCTGCTCTGATACCAATTGTTGGAAATAATACTGAGAGGGGGGTGAATCAGTATTATCAAATCTATAATTTTATTTCTCAAACAGATTTATATACGCTACTTCAGTGAAGTGAAGTAGCGTGTACACGCGACTGTACTGAAAGAAACCAATGTATATGCAGAGAAATTTTGATTTAGACAAAATATGATGTATTGAGCTTAAATCAATATATCAGAGATTTATTAGACAACACAGTAAAATTAGAATAAAGAATCATACATAAGCAATACACATGAACACCAAGATATAAGGTGGAAACCCAATGTGGGTAAAAACCACCTGTTGCGGTTGTCTCTATCTTCTTTTTAGTAATAAGAAAATCTGTTTACAATCTTGTACTGATGCAGCCTCATACCATAGCGTAAGTACCCACCTATAGAAGGCTACAACCTTCTCTCATTCTCCAGCTACTACTGGAAGGGAGCTACAACCCCCTAGCTCTTATATTAGCCAATATGTTTACTAGTACATAAGTGCCAGTCTACAGAAAACTCCACTCTTCCACTAGGGACCAAGTTTCATGAATTTTTAGATTTGATACTCCTAGAACACAACACCACAATTTGAAGGCCACATTTCATCCGATTTTCATACTAGACCCATCAATAACATGAAACCCAGAAAATCATAACTGCAATATAACCATCAAATACATCTACATCAACCAATCATTGAATCTCAATCATCACTTTCTGAATTAATCAATCACTTGAAAACCAATCATCACTGAGGCAAATCACAATCAATCAATTTGATCATTTAGAACACTGTCATCAGAATACAGTCACCAGAACACAAAGCAAAACATAGAACTCTGCAGTAGTAAACAGAAGCAACTGAAACTTTAAACATCATACTTCATAAGGTATACGCTACTTCCATGTGTCAAACCAGCGTATATACACACTTTTACCAAAGGGAACCAACATACAGATCTGAAAATTCAAATTTATGATGTATACGCTACTTTGATATGCTGAACCAATGTGTATACACTCTTTTACTAAAGCGAACCTGCGTACATATATGTAGATGCTAACTTAAAACATCACAACTATTCCAGACTTTAGTCATGCCCAAATCATTACATTTACAGAAAAAACATGCGTCAGTATTCAGATCTAGGTTGTTCAAGATCAAACCACATAATGATAATACTCTTAAGCCTTTATGATCCCAATCCATCAACCTTCATCAGCCATATAGGTGCATCCTTAGATCAGATCAAGCAAACTGTCGGAAGCTCATTAACCCGCATATATGATCCAATGCTTCATAAGATATTCAAATCCTTGCACCACCTTGGCCTAATGATCTTTTCCTCCTTATATAGTTTTAGGTCTTTCTCAATACCATGGACCAAAACTACTCAGGACCAATACCTTGGACCAAATACCTCGGACCAATAAAATACCTTGGACCAAAAACTTTTGGTTTTCCAAGATATAAGTGCTTTTCCTTCTGTGAAAGTGTGTGTATATGTATACACTCCTTTTTTTCAGTAAACCTGCATGTATATGCAACTTGGACAAGGTGAACCTACATATACCTCTCTTTCTTCATTCTTTGAAGTCTAATATGTAATTCTTTGTTGTTGACTTGTTGCACTGTGATCTTTCATCTGAGTGAGTTGCCATCAAGGACAACACTTGTATCATAATGCCAACAATAGGTAATCTGACACATTTTCATTTCTTATTACTTTTAGGGTAATTTATTCACCATATATTTCTTCCGTAATTTTGAACTTCATTTTTGTAGGATTAATTTATAATTACCTCAAGAAATTGTTTCAAGGAAATGAGAATTTCTCCTCAGGTGACTTACCTCCAACTTTTTTCAAGGGGTTATTTAACCTCGTTTGAATTATTTTGGATTTTTTATTGATTGCTTAAACATCTCGAGAGCTCATTCCTACCTCTTATCACTGCTTACAAGTGATTACTTTAAAGGATCTTGTATAATTTCCTCTTTATTCTAAATACTATGCTGAATTCCAGTTGTTTATTTTTTTAGAAGTTTTCCTTTTATTATACCCTCCATTCCTTTAATTTGTGTATTTTATTTTGTACAGGGTGTATGCCAACAATTCACCGAGTTTATCTGCCTTTCAATCATTCCGTCCATGGTAAGGGTCTTAATATATAACGGCTCTTAGAGTTCATGAAAAGTTTACTCCAATTTTCTTAAAATTCACTCAACTCTCAATTATTGTAACATTACTTGTGCACCGGGGTAGAGTTCAATGCAACGCAAGGATCATACTCAAGTAATTATTAGATTATGATCTTAATTTCTAGTTAAAATAATATTTATGTCTATGGTATAACTTTATGATGTAGCTTGCCTTGTTTGTCGTAAGTGTGTGCCTACTCTTTCCAAGATTTCTTTTAACGCTATTTTTTTTCTTAGATATCAACCAGGTATCTAGGGTTATGTAACCCTCATTCCCTTCTTCTCTATATGCTTAATCTCTATCTCAAGAGAATGTTGTTCACAGGACCAAAATGGTAGTGGCCATAACCATTCTTGTTTTTCATTTATGCTTTTATTTTTAACTTTATTTATCAAAATTGAACCTGTTTAGGTTCACATATGTACTATTTCTACTTTAGTTTAAAATTTTGCAAGGATATATTTATTCTTTGGAATTTATCATTCCAATATGTTGCCTTAATGCAAAATAGCTACTAAAGGTTATATTCGTATGCCATATTTTTTGAGCAATCTATCTCCTATAAAATATTATACATACTAGGTGGGAAAAATCCTTCCATTTATTTTTCATTGGCTTGATTTATACATTAGAATAGAATCTCGTCTCTAGATATAAGTAGACTTATTACATCTGGTTTCCTTATGTTATCTTAATTTTATTGTACTTGAATGAATTCATTTCTGGTTCACTTTGTTAGATGAATTCCACACAAAGGAACCAGTTATTATATCTTATTTCTACTGTTACTTATGAATATTATTGCTATACATTTTAATTTCTCAAATAGACCTTAGAGTTGTTGTAAGAGTTAGAAACATGGAAGGATGCAGAATAAAACATTTATTCAAAAGTTTCTACATCCACCACAAACAACTTGAATCACAATGTATTGGTGCTTAACTCTGGTGGTTTATTAATCCAATTCTTTAAAAGGTTAATTAATAAAGACTGCGAGGTGTGGAATGTTAGAAGTCTCACTTCATTGTTATATAACATGCTAAACTCTACGCTTGTTATATATAATATTAATATAATATATAATATATATATATATAGATTAATATATATTATATATAAATATATATATATAATAGAGAAGAGAGAGAGAGAGAATGGATATAATATTTATGTATTATTTACCACCAAGTCTTATACATAATTCTCTCGGGGTTTCATACTTGTAGTTATATATATATATATACTATATATATATAAATATATTATATATATAACTATAATAAAATATATATATATATATATATAATAGATAGATAGATATATCAATGAGAGTCCTTATAGGAAAAATTTTGACCACAAAACTCCTGGTTCTTGGGTTTTAATATTCTAACTTTTTGAAGGATTCTGTCACAAAGCAGGGATTGCATGTTGGCTAAGGGATAATTTGAGAGCTCGTTTTTCCTCAATTTAACCCTTTCTCATGCTAACCCTATCATATTTTTCATATACATATGTGTGTACAAATTCCCTCGCTGAAAACATATTATTTTCCTTTTGGTACAACGTTATTTCACAATTTAAGTAACTACCTTTTGTTTAACAATTAATGCAAGATTACTTTCATAGACTTAAAAATAAAAATAAAACTTAAACTTTTCCAGGGAAATAACGTTTTACTCTATAAGAATTTTACGATCATGCATGTTTATCACATAGCAACAAAAATAATATATACAACTCAAGTTATCCACAACACAGGTTTAGATAATTCAGAAAACTTATCTATATTTTTGAGAATATAATAGGAATAACCACACTACCCCCAACCAATGCATTACTTACTTCAACAATTTCCCCTTGAGCCTCAAACCTTTTTCTATTAGGAAACAAATCAATAACTTTCACAGTTTTCCCTCCTCAAGCCCTAACAACGTCCTACTATATCTGGTTTGTGAAATATTTATATATGTAGGTCTAGTGTTTATCTCCCACTAAAACCTTGAATTTATTACAAATTTCCTTTCTCTCCAGTAATATTTTTTCTAAATAATATTCCATTCATGATATTTCTCTCCAGTCATGATCATTCTAGTGGTGTGGACCTCATTCCTAGAAGATGGAGGATTTTATGCCCACTATCCTTTGATGGGCTACAAAATATTTTTAATTGTTTCCTAAAAGTTGGGGCCTAACTTCTCATGTGGTGGATCCTCTTGTATTTTCAAAATAACAAAAAAGTAAAATAATACTTTATTCATAACAATATATTAAGATTTACATTTTCCAACAAACTTTAGTCTTGTCCCCCAAAACTAATACTTCCAAAATATTTATAATTAAATATAAATAATAACTGACAATTTTTGTTAGGACCACATTAGCCAAAAAAGTCATGTAAAAAACATTCGATGATGAAATTCCAAAATGTAATATCCCTTTTTGGGAAAATGTAGCGAATAACATAGATGGACTTGAAACAACAAATAGTAACTAATAAATAGCCAAAATAACACAACACACTCTAGAAATCATTGATCATTTTATTAATCATCAATCTGAGTACATAAAATGAGATGGGACAATCGAACCTAAGATTTATTTGCAAGTAAAGAAAAACCCATAAATATCTCTCTGACCCAAATGAAGTAAGGCCCAAAATGAAAATGTACATTTTCCCTTGGATAATCTACTATAGACTAGCTGAAGAAGAGGATGATTTGGTCTAGAAAATGCCTATATCACCCTCGAAACACACCCACCAAATCATCCTCAAAAACCCAGAAAAAACCCAACAAGGGTTTGGCTCCAATATGGAAGATGGGCATTGGGCAATTCAATTGCTTAAATTGATTTCATTAAATTATCAACAAGGGATACTTGTAAGCTTGTGATGATGCCAACAAATTATATTTAGGAGTAGGCAACTGACTCTAAGCTAAGCATACTTGGTTGTTGTATCAAAATAAACAAGACCCATAAACAATCAAAATTATCAGGTATTCCTAATGAAAACAATAAATCATATAAACCTATAGAAATCATTAAGATGAGTTACATAACTTAGTTGATGTAGGCAAGAAAACACTAAGCTCCCTTATAAGAGGTCTCTACATAATGTTTCACAGGACCTCTCAATAATCAATATTATAACCCAACATATAAATCAAACCAATATTCACAACTATTTATAATTAAGTAAAATTCTTCCTTGATCCATTTGGAGTGAGCTCAATTCTCCTAAGAGCAAAGTGACAAACTATTCCATAAATTCACACACTACATTAAAGCAATTTACATGTAAAACTATTGGATGGAAATTTGTGTAAAAGGAATTTTTATTCTATTCCATCATAAGTTGGATACATGCTCCATGAGTCCTCCCTTTGGAATGGAGGAGGCACTCCTATTTATACATAAAATTGAGATAACTAAAAAATATTTGAGTCCACAAATCTCTCCTAAATTCACAAATGTTTCATGTGGTTACAACCATGTGCTAACACTTGGCAAGTAATTTCTTTACAAATCCTCTCACAAATATCTAATATCTTTGATAAGAAATATTATAAAAAATTCCATGATTCTTCTCCAAGAAGTATGCTTGAAGGAATCCCCCAAATCTTCATCAAATCTTCAAGGGGTTGAAGAAGAAATTCTAATTCGAGGCTTGCTGGTCAAATATGACTTTGTTGAAGTCTTCAAATACACCTACAAACATCATGAAACTCATCCCACTTTCATATATAAGTGAACCGATGTTATTTTTCCAATATCTAATCATAAATTCACTCAAAAACACTAAAATAAATGCATTGGAAAATAATAAGTCTAAACCCGATGTAATCATGAAAATAGTTTAATGTAAGGGTATGGGAAAGAGAAATATGGTTTAAAAGTGAAGTGAAAGAGAAGTGAAATGTTGGTAAAAATATGGTATTTTGTTGACACAACATTCTTCCCAATTGAAGGTGTTGCATGTCCTCATGCCACCTTGCATTGCCTTTCCTGAACTACATGATGGAATCTTTTTTTTTTTTTTTTGACGTGTAGCAACATTTTTTTATTATGGTTGGTTCTTGTGTGGCAACCATAAATATTTCAAGTGTTGGTTCTTGTATGCCAACACTTTCCTTTTTACTCTTCTTCTTACTGCAACAAAGAATGATCTTTAAAATTCAACCATATGAATACATTCCAAATGATGATTCGGTAATGTGTGCATCAACCATTCAATCTTTTTAGCCTCATTTGATTGAAACTGTTGTGCAAAACATGCTCTTTAAATAGGTTATGTCTATGCAAACACAAAATTATGGATAGCTTATTGAAAATTTATGTTTCTATGGCTGCAAAAATTATTTGGAACATCCATCCTCCACATGGTGGTTTCCTTAGAAATATATGCTTCATATGAAAACCATTGATGCATTATGGAAGTCAATTAAGGTGTTTATAAGAACAACAAATTTCAATTGGAAAAAACATGTTGGTAAAAAATATATGAGGTTATGAAATATGGGATCGACAAATAGTGTAATGAATATAGCCCCCCCAAACTAAAGGTATTTTCCATCCTTGGAAAAAGTAGCAAATAAAGAAGATATATAATTGATGAAAACTTGACTAAACTGAAAGGGGGGGGTGAATCAGTTTAGCATATTCATGGAAATTAGAATTTTTTCTTTAAATTGATTAACTGAAATGTTACATGATCATCTTAACAAATAATGACCAATATATTGAATATGTGAACAACAAGTAATAAGCAAACCAAAACATCACATGAACACATAATAAGGACACATATTGACACCAGATATATGTGGAAACCGATAAAGGGAGAAAACCATGATTTTATTATTGTTGTGATGCAAAGGCAAGCTCCTGCTCCTTATTGCATCTGATTTTCTATAGGCTCCAACCTATAGGAGGCTGCTACCTCAAATTTCTATAAATTGCAACATGAAACGCAACTCCAACTCGCATATCATTTATGTAGGCTACAACCCACAGGAGGCTCCTACCTCAATAGGCTCCAACCTAATGTTTATCAAGCCACTAATTGAAAGGAGACCATAATCCTCTTATAAAAACAAGGAACAACAATGTGTTGGTTTACCTGGTCATAAATTATGCATATCTCCATCTTCATTTCTGCCTCTTAGTCCCTTCAAATCTACTTCACATTAGCTTCATATGTGCTAGGAAACTATTGCATAATACCTCAATCAACTCTCACTCATTCTCCCACTCTCTAACCTCCTTTTTCTCTCCAAAATCACATATTTTATAAAGATAATTTGATGGTTGTTTGTATTCCACATAGGAATATGAAGTGAATAGGATTGACTCTTTTCCTTCCACTCATCCGTTTCCAAACTCTTCATATTTTGAATACTATAAAATAAATATATGCTCCACCACATATTATTTAGCCATCTATGATGATTAGGTGCCTCAATATCAACATAGTTCCAAAAAAAACATTATACCACCACAACACATGCACACATTATCCAATCTAAACAATATGCACATAACATATGTTAAAATTCATATTTTCTTCATGGCATTGCCTCAAACTCCTTGAGTCTTGTCTTATTTTGTTGTCATGGAATCTTGCCTTTGTTGTCGTGGAGTTTTGCATTTGCTGTCATGGAGTCTTGTCTTTCCTATCATGGAGTCTTTCCTTTCCTGTCATGGAGTATTTACTTTGCATCACAACAATTTAGCTTACCAACAAATTAGTGTCACCACAATTCTTCATTAAACAATCTCTGCAAAATTATCCAAGCATCAAGACATCAACATTCCAACTTCAATTTTCTACCAAACCATCATTGTATCTATTGTTCCCTTGTCCCTTCCTCTTGCATACCTTTCTCCTCTTTTTCTTGTTGTTCCTTGTGTTTCTCCTTTACCATGCTTCTTCATACCTTATTGCTGCTCCTTTCCCCATCAATGCATATGTTTCTCCTTTGTCCCTTGCTCCTACATACCTTGTTTCTCCTTTTCTTGTTGTTCCTTGTGTTGTTCCTTTGCCATGCTTCTAGATACCTTATTGTTACTTCTTTGTCCCTTTCTCCTGCATACCTTGCTGCTCCTTTGCTGGTTGTTCCTTGTGTTGCTCCTTTGCCATGCTTTTGCATACCTTGTTGCTGCTCCTTGCCTTGCGGTCTTGTGCTACTTCTATGTTGTGCCTTGCTGGTTTTGTGCTACTCCTTTGCCATCAATGACAATAATGCTGACAATATCCCCCTTTGGCATTCACGACAACACACTTGTCCTCCTCCTTTCATTTAGAGTAGTGTCTTCCTTCCTCTGATTACCTCCACCTTTGACATCAATGGAAAGGGGCTTACAAATGTTTTGTAGCATGTAAAAGAGACCTCAATGTAGTTGTCATCATTGCATTAATGCTTTATAACCTTGTATTATTTTTTCATAAAAAAATTTGACGCTGTCATTGAATGAATGCTACTCCAGATGGATTATTAGGGCTCCTCCATATTGAATGAATGACTCTCCAAAGTGAAAGCTTCTCTATATGACATATAAACATTGTAAGAGTGGTGAAAAATATTGTTGTGAGAACACTAAAGCAAGAATATTGTACTTTGTAAGGAAAACATGGTATGCATGAGGAATGCATTATATTGAGCACTGATTGATATTAAAAAAGTGCATCATACTTAATACTAAATGATAGTATTAAATCCATTTTAAAGAAACATATTAAATAAGGAATAAGACTCTCATGTGTGATGATTTAAACCAATGATTCAGATTTTATTCCAAAGTCTTAAGTGCCAACAAAAAGGAAATCAACAAAGGCTTCAACACCTGTGAACAATCTTCTTGAATGTGTGTTTGAGATTCTGGATTTTTGCAACATCAAAAGCTCGAGCCCCCAAGACAACAAATCTATTTCAAGAGTGTTTTTAACAACACCCTTAATTTCAAAAATTAGAATTGTACATGTGTGAGGATTCCTAAAATTTTCCACAAAAATGTACTTTACTTCCTAGGACATGTTTATATATAATCCAAACCCATTCAAGATCATTAGGAGTCAGATCAACAACAAAATTGAAAACCTTCCTACCATGTTAAAACCAAATAACCATTTTTGCTCCAACAAAACCATGTCCATCAGGCAGTGTGTTTGGACCCATTACTTCCCCTTGACATTCCATAGGGTATTGGACACCAGATACAACAAGGTATCATAAGTTCATATATCATACTACTAGTATTTCATAATGCATACGCTTTTGATACCAATACAAATTGATGAATAACATAAATTTAACTAGTCCTAACACATAAAATTGTATTTTAGTACTCATGAAAGTTCCTCAATCTTGATAGCATTTGACATGAAAACATAGCAAGGCTCTACAACTTGTCTTTGTACTCTGAAAAGGGAGTCATACTCTCCTTAAGACCCTTCCTCTTATAGATATCAGTCAAAAGCTACCTAACTCGGGAACCAAATTCCAATGGATCAGATCCATCATATCCCAGTGGTCAAACAACCATTGAGGGAAATCCTAGTTAGAATTTGCAGCATCAAGAGTACTTGAGAATCCAAATGATTCAACAATAGGTAGATATGCCTTGATGTTGTATAGTGGAGTTCCTAGCCTCTAAAATTCTTCAAAAACATGGCCTCTCTTCTGGTTCAACGCACCATAAATACCACCAAGGGCATTCTCAAGAGCCTGAATCTCAACAAGATATACTAGCTCAAGAAGTTGTGGTTTAACAGTAAGCTGAGATGCGTGCATAACCCTTTTGATTGTTGGTATAATTTGGCTACGTCCTCCATGGATCACATCAGTGTGCAAAACCACGTCACAAACCTCAATCAAATACCACGCATGTTTTCTTCTACGAGATCACCTTCCTTAGAATTAGAATGCAACAACCACAAAATCATTAATTTCATTCAAGTGTTGAACTCCCTTACACATAACCACCACCGTTACTAGATTCAAGTAGCCACACTAATGCAATCAAGAAGGAAATGTTGTGAGGATTATCCTTCATAAGATGCACAAGTTCATATCCATATAGTGAATTCATCTGTCTTTGAAGAGAACCCACACACAAGGAAGCTATACAAAGCACCGAGATATCAAGGGTTTTGCTAGATTCGAACAATAATTAATTATACTTGTAATAGTCAATCTACAACATGAACACAGAATAATTATAATTATTCTTTTAACATACTTGGACCATGCAAGGCTGAGAATTTGATAATATTCCCTTCAATCACTTTAGATCACGTGAGTGTGATACAATTTTTCAAGTTGTCAAATAGTTGTCGATATATAACACAAAATCTAATTATGTGCCTTGTGTTATACTCTTGCGTTAATGACCTTCCTTCCAGCATATGACACTACCAACACATGTCAATACTTTAATATGAACGTTGAAATAAGACCTAACAACTTTATTGTGTAATAGAATGCGTTGAAAGGCATTTGCAAGGGATGAGCTGATGCCAATCATATCATCTTCCAAGGGATGAGGGTTTCATTTTGTTGGAGCAGTAACAATGCATTTTCCAGATCAATGTTGCCAAGAACCTAATTAAAAATAAAGTGAGAATGTTAAGGATTATATAATCATGCGTGGTCACTTTTGGAGATCTCAATGCCAATTTAAATGAACGTTATTTGGAAGAGCATTGAAACAACATAACATTGTGGCCGTATGTGGCCAATTCTACTGACCACACCACCCTTTCAGCTAGCTTTTCCAAGATATTTTCATGGGTTTTCGTTGAGATAATTAAATTATCACTACCTATTAGATTAAGATATTTAAGGCTAATTAAATCTTTGAAGGAATTTGGAAGCCTCTCCAAACTGCGCGAGAACGATAGATTTAGGTGTTCGAGGTTGACCAAATTTCCAATTAAATCCGTTAGTGGCTTCATTTTCCAAGCATTTATTAACTCAAATAGCTTCAAAGATGACATCTGACAAAATTAATTTGGAAACGAACTCATATTATTCTCCTTGTGTAACTAGATGTAAATTTGTTTAAGGTGCTTTAGATGTCCACTTCAACAATATAAATAATTCCAACACGATGCCCCATAGTCAATTCATATCGACACTCCATATATCAACGTACCATCAATGGAAACTGGACACTCAATATACTGCCAACATGACGCTCTAATATTCCAATTGATGAAAACTGGACTTGATGTTGATACAAAAAGTATGTATATCCCTGTTTTTGTATTGCATGCATCCTTTGATTTCAAAATAGCAAGGTGTAGTGTTTTCTTGGAAAAGGAAAAAAACACACTCAGTCAATTTCCAAATGCCACACTCAAAACATGTACTTTGACGTTGCTCTAATGGAGTCAGTTGTATAACATGCGTCAAATCTCCACCTCCACACTTCATTTTAGGGAATCAAATATTTAAATTCTATCCACATGGCACAGATCTCTTTTGGCAGTGGGCGTTTCAACTCTTCATATTCAGAGTCTAGCATTATTAGGAGAGCTAGAACCACGAAGAGAAATTATCATGCAGACTTTTGAAATGATGAAGCTTATTATTTTATCTCAGTAGTTACTCCTTTGACAATGCACAGTTTATTTCTATCCACATGGCACAGATCCCTTTTGGCAGTGGGCATTTCAACTCTTCATATTCGGAGTCTAGCATTATTAGGAGAGCTAGAACCATGAAGAGAAATTGTCATGCAAACTTTTGAAATGATGAAGCTTATTATTTTCTCTCAGTAGTTACTCCTTTGACAATGCATGGTTTATTAATAATACTCGTTGGCACTAGTCTATTGGAGTTTTGATGTCCTCTTTACTTAAACCTAGAATATTTGTCTTGAAGATATAAGCCTCCTGCATCTGTGTGGCCTTTGGGATGCCTTTGGATATGTAACATACCTTCTGATTTAACATAATGTTCCTCTGACCATAACACTTTTCTAATTCACCATAGTGCAAGTTATAATATATGTCTAATTTTGGCTTCTCTCTCGTAATTTTTGGCATACACTGACATCCTCAATGGAAATAATCTTTTCTTCAATGTTGAATGCCATGTATTCATTGCATTTTCCAATATAAGGAATATTGCGCATTAACTTCCTATTCCTCAATGCTGCCAACGCCTGCAAATATGCATCAATGCTGCACAATGTATTGGTAACATATTTTCAAAATATATCAATGCCATCATATCATATTACGCCTACCAATATAATGAACCACCTTTGGATGATTTATCTTTAACACAATTCTAGATCACTTGCTCACACGGATATGTCAACATTCATTTCTTCAAATTGCCTATTTCGCAGTTCTTATTTTTCCTCGGATTTTCATGTTCACATTCCAAGTCCTGATATCGTGTTTGTAATTCTAAAATCTCATCCCTCATCTCATTTAAAGACATATTCTCTATTGAAGATTTCTTCTTTCGACTTGTTACATGAACTAATCACTTGCACCTAGAAAATAATATACCACCGACGAACTAGATACATCCAAATTGTCGATTGGGAATGCTTGATCAAGAGAAACTCTAGATTCATTTGAAAAGTGTTGCGTATTTGATTCCTTCTCTTCACATAATTTCTGAAAAGGGGATGGAAAATCCCTATTTTTCCTCTCGGAACTAGGTCACTCGAAAGTCCTTTTCTAGGCTGATTAAACTCCTCCTCTGTAATCTCCTTCCACACAAAACGTGGGCACTAGGTTTCACAATGGGTTTTTGTTTTGACACATTTTTCTCTCTCATCCATGGCTGAATATAAAACCATCGTACTCAAGTTTTCAATCCTCTCTTTTAACCATTCTTTCATGCTCTTGCAACTCTAAAGCAATGTGCTCCCGTCATGTATGAAAATATTTCGTGGAATTTTTCATTGTTAATCTGTGCAATTGACAACAAGTTCTCCATAACTCTTTGTGTATGACACTATCATCTGAAAATTTAATCATATGGCCTTGAATTCAGTAAACTCCAATTAGCTGAAGAGGCAGACTAGAAAACTGAAATGTTTCAATTCAACTAGTACTGATATTGAATTTAGAGCACCGTAGGGGATTTTATTTCGACCTAAAATATTCCACACAGTGAGATGAAGCCCTATATATATGTGAATTTTTTTACCATTTCTTCAGAATTAGCTGCAAGGCCTATAGAACCTTTATGTGCAATCCCTCCTCATTTTTTCTTCTTCCTCCATCTTGTTTTCTTTTTTTCCTTTTTTTTGCTTTTCAAAATTTTCTAATCCACAAGTAAAGCCTTTATGGAAACATCTAACTTTGATTTTACCATGTTGTTGAAGAAAGGGTAACAAGGTTCGGTCTTCATACTGACATGATCTTTGTAACTGATGATATAAAAGGAATAAAATTATTTTTGTATGCCTTGCTACATGGCTTTCATGAGAAAGATATTTACTTGTTAGTGGCTCCCATTGAGAGACTTAGGATTTATTATTGAGTCAAAGATTCAATTTCATATGAAGAAGCTCGTCTTGAGCCTATGTTTAATGTATTCAAGTCTATAAATATTTAGAAGCCCTCCAAAGACAAGCACAATCCCTCTTGAAGATGGTGGCCTCCAAAACGATATAAAAAGAAGTCATGATCTCAGAGACCTCTGCAACTTCGATGGTCATTACAATGGGTAATTATTGTAACAATTTTTGAGATTTTATGTTATGTTGCTCATACCTATCTCCTTGTAGTCTAGACATATCTATGATGTTGAAAATTTCGGTATAGGGAGAGAACACAATCACTGTCGTAGCATACTAGGCAGTCTCAGCATATCTATGATGATGAAGACCTTGTTGCAGGGAGAAAACACAGTCATAGTCTAAGTATATTTGTGATGAAGATATCTCATAGTGACACACTTTGTCTCAGCATACTTCTTGATGTCATCATGATTTCAGCATAGATTCAATTATGATCTTGGTATAGATATATCCATGATCCTGATGGATACATAGTTACAAGGTGAATATCTCAGTAATGGTGTAGCAATGGTGCAACAATAATGATCTCGTTGTTATGATGAATATTTCAGTGAAGTGTAGTAATGATGACCTCGGTGAAGAAGAATAGATGATGATGATCTTAGCAGTGACAAAGAAGAGGATTTGTGTCTTGGTCTTCAAGTGGCCTAATAGGTCAAGGGTCATGGTCTTGGTATTCATCAATTGGAATCTCTATAAGAAGAATTTTGTGTGGGTTTTCCTTTGAAAGAGTGAGAAGTTTTGGCCCTGGCAGAAAGCCAACATCTTGTGTTCTTATCTCTTTTGTTTTGGTAACTATTTTATGAATTGAGAAGACACACTCTAATAATAACAAGTGAAGATTGTTCTATTAAGAAAAGTTAAAAATACCTCACTAATAGTTATCATGTCAAGAAGAATCTTATTAACTTAATTTTCCATAGATTATTCAACACATACCAAAACATTTTATCCGCTTCTCTCCCCCTAGGATGTTTTTGTTCTTCTAACACTCACTAGATGATTTCCTTGCTTCTTAGAGAAGCTCCCCCCCCGAAACCATGATGCCTTCATTGTGTCATTGAAGTAACAAGTTGTTTCTTTCTCTTCCTCTTCCACACTTTCTTAGATTGTTTTCTTTTATTTCCATTTCTTTCATATTTTTCTCTTCTTGAAGTTGCTTCCATCTTCAGTCTAGTGGTATTCAGAATATATGGCAGCTTACAATCCTTGGCTTCGTGGCCAAGATTATTACACACAAAACATCTTGTGTTGCCAAAAAATAGTGAAAATGATGTGTTTCTTTTTGCGTTCATGTTTTTATTCATATACACTTTGCATTCAACTGCTTTATGTCCAAATTCATGACAGATATAATAATAACCATAGAAAGAGTTTATGTACCTGGTTGTTGGTGTTCTCCTTTGTTTTCTACTTCGATAGTGCCTTCTTGTTTGTTGCACATTTCGCTGAATAGTCTTGATCTTCTTGTTCTTACAATTTGCTACCACATGTCCATGTTCATGGCAAGAAAAATATGTGATGTTTTTCAAGAGCAAAGAATCTCCTTTGAGAGCTTCTGAACTTTTTCAACTCATTCATTGGCTTTTGATATTTCTTCTTGTTTTTGTTTACTTTACAAAACATGTTGTTGTTAGACCTTTATTATGTAGGTCCTTTTAGAGCTGCTTCATTATCATATTTAATGGTTTCCTTTGTTGAGTTCTTCATGGAGGCAAGGTCCTCTTCTAGCTGCTTACACAACCTATTCTTTTCTTCTAACTTACTTATACTTGAATCAACCTCAACTTCCAATATTTTACACTGTAGGTATCTCTCCTTGAATTTACTGCTCATCACCTCTTATGGTCTCCTTGCTTCTTCAAGTTGTGTCTTCAAGCTAACAATTTCCTCCTTATACTCATGCTCTTTCTCATCACATATCTACACCGGTTTCTTCAAATCTTTGTTTCCATTCTTCAATATTTCTATACTAGCCAATGATAAGTCAAGCCTAGCTTGATTTTCAACTGAATTTTTTTCATGAGGGTCAGGTACATTCACATTGGTAGAGGTTTCATTTAACTGAACACTTTCCTTTTGACAAGGTTTTTTCTCCTTCCTCTTTCTCTTTTCTTTCTTTTCACTGCTACTGCTAGCCTCTCCATGCATGAAAATGCAATTTATCCCAAATTTCTTTTGCAAAAGTTAAATCTATGATTGTATCAAGATCCTTATTATGAATATCTTTATACATCACACATTTTTATTTAGCATTCCACTGTTGTTCTTACAAAGAGGGAGAATCTTTGCAGTAGCCATCATATACTAGTTTCCATACACCAGGTCCGTAAGATATCAATTCATATTTTACCTTATCTCTCCATTCATGATATTTTGTTGCACTCAACACAGGGATAGTCCATGACTCAACCAAATATACCTTCAAGTTGTTAGTATTATACAGAAGGAACCAACTCTGATACCAATTGATGAAAACTTGACTAAACTGAGAGAGCGAGGGGGGGGGGGGGAGTCATTTTAGCATATTCATGGACATTAGAAATATTTTCTTTAAACTCATTTACTGAAACACTACATGATCAACTTAACAAATAATGAACAAAAAATTGAATATGTGAACAACAAAGTAATACGCAAACCAAAAAATCACATGAACACATAATAACAACACATATTGACACCAGATATATGTGGAAACCCATAAAGGATAAAACCATGATTTTATTATTATTGTGATGCAATGGCAAGCTGCTACTCCTTATTAAATCTTATTTTCTGTAGGCTCCAAATTACAGGAGACTGCTACCTTAATTTTATACAAGCTGCAACATGCAAGGAAGCTCCAACTCCCATATGTTTTATGTAGGCTACAACCCATAGGAGGCTCCTACCTCAACAGGCTCCAACATGATGTTTATCAAGACACTACATGAAATGAGACCATACTCCCTTGATGCAAACTAGGAACAAAAATGTGTTGGTTTACCTGGTCATAAATTTTGCATATCTCCATGTTCATTTCTGCCTCTTAGTCCCTTCAAATATACTTCATAGTAGCTTCATTTGTGCCAAGTAACTATTGCATAATACGCCAATCAACTCCCACTCATTCTCCCACTCTTTAACCTCTTTTTTTCCTTCCAAAATCACATCTTTCATAAAGATAATTTGATGGTTGTTTGTATTCCACGTAGGAATATTAAGTGAATAGGCTTGATGCTTTGCCTTCCACTCATTTGTTTCCAAACTCTTCATATTTTGAATATTATAAAATAAATAAGTGCTCCTCCACATATTATTTCAACCATCTATAATGATTAGGTGCCTCAATACCAACATAGTGGCAAAAACAACATTATACCACCACAACGCATGCAAGCATTCTCCAATGTAAACAATATGCACACAACATATGAAAATAATGCAAGCATATGTATGCAACATTCGCTCTCCACAACCATCTATATGTTCAAATTCATATTTTCTTCATGTCATTGCCTCAACCTCCTTGAGTCTTATCTTGCTTTGTTGTCATGGAGTCTTGCCTTTGCATCACAAAAATTCAACTTACCAACAAATTAGTGTCACCACAAATTCTTCATTGAAAAATATCTGCAACATTATCCAAGAATCAAACCATCAACATGCCAACACTAATGTTCTACCAAACCATCAATGTATCTGGTTCTCCTTTGTCCCTTACTCCTGCATACGTTGTTTCTCCTTTGCTTCTTGTTCCTTTTGTTTCTCCTTTGCATGCTTCTGCATACCTTGTTGTTGCTCCTTGCCCCATCAATGTATTTGTTTCTCCTTTGTCCCTTGCTCTTGCATACCTTGCTTCTCCTTTTCTTGTTGTTCCTTGTGCTGCTCCTTGTCCATGCTTCTACATGCCTTATTGCTGCTCCTTGCCCCATCAATGTATCTACTTCTCCTTTATCCCTTGCTCTTGCATACCTTGTTGCTCCTTTGTTTTTTGCTCCTTATGTTGCTCCTTTGCCATGCTTCTGCATACTTTGTTGTTGCTCCTTGCCTTGTTGGTCTTGTTCTACTCCTATGTCTTGCCTTGCTGGTCTTGTGCTACTCCTTGCCATCAATGACAATAATTCCAACAAGAATGAAATGAAATAGAGAAGGATACAAAGGACAAATAGGAAATTTTCTCAAATACATGTATTTTAGCATTCAAGGAATTATTGATTAAAGAGTGGAAAATAACATACCTTCACCTACCTAAGAAGGTCCCAAGCTATGCATATAAGAGATCGTTGTATGGCTGGAATATTTTTGGCTGCTACTGTTGGATCATCGATTTTCAAGTGAAACAATCTGATCTGCTTGGTTGTATGAACATAGAATGAGATATGAAATTGATACATTTGTATAGTCTTATTGTTGGAACTAAGTCGTTGGTGCTAAACTCTAGAGCTAAATTTTGATTTATTGGAACACTGCTACAAGTTGTTGTAAGTGTTATGTAACCTTATAGTCTTCATTCATATGTACATCGTCACATGATTCTTTTCTATGTGAATAAATTTTGTTTATGTTGAACATAGAAAGAAATTGTTGGATTTCCGACCATTAATGAATGTCATTAACCAACATGATACTACTCACCATTAATGTCAATGAGAGTCAATATGCCCAAGTACATCTAATTGGGTACAAATAAATGAGTTGAAGCTGAGTCATGTAGAAGATCCGACAAACAGTGGACATTGATGTATTCCCACTGTTAATTGGTGAGAGAATTTGCCATTAAGGCATGCAAGCCTCAAGGTACTAAAAAGAACTCTAGTCTCAAACCCAGATAATGTGTTGTAGTTGATGGGTCAATATTTGCTAGAAGGAGGGCCTTAATGAATTCCCCATCATCTAATAAGAACACAAAGTAATGATTCAGAGGACTATAGATGAAATATTTGCGTCTATGAAGCAGGTTTTATTTTTCAAAATGAAAAGGACAATGAGGTAATTGAGAATTTTAAGTGAGATGAATGACTTTATTCATGGGTTAGGCATGAAATGTAAGTGAGGTAGGAAAGTGTGAAACTTGCAAAGAAAAATGGTTTGAAGTTATGCCCTAGGAAGATGAAAATCGATGGATGGATTGTAAGCTTAGAAAGAGGCAAATAAATGAGTAGCAATGGTATTATTGATGTGATTTGAAATGGACCTGATTTCTTCATGTTATTTTTGAAAAATAAATTGGTCTTTGAAAACCACTTGTGCATAAATTGATTTTTTTTTATCATCTTGGAACCTACAAAAACTTAGCACTAATTTGCAATAATACATAAGATTCTCGAAGGAGAGAGGTGATCAGTCTCTCTTCATACGATATGTACGCAACAAATTGATAAATAGTGCTAATAAAACAAATTCAAGGAAGATAAATAAAAATGAAATGCACTTTTTACTTGCTAGGAAGTGGTGCATTGGACTACCCATCAAATTTTCATTGATATTTTCTTCATTTGATATCGAATTTGAGTGATTCAAAAACCAAGTTAAAGCAAATTCATATCAATTTTTTTTTAATGATTTAATGTTTTTTCCAAGTCCAATTGCTATAAAATCCATAAAAATATGACCTTTTTTTGTGTCTCAAATGTCATTGAAACATATCTCATCATGTAGAGCTCGCTGAGATATTTCCAAATACACTTGAATAATCTCAAACATAAGTCATATGAGAAAGTTATGAATTTTTCAAGTTTCAGCAAAATAATGAAATTGGAGGCATGGGTGCCACATGGCAATAATAGGGAGTGCCATGTGGCAACATCAGGGAGTACCACGTGGTATCTCCAGAGAATTCCACATGGTAGTATGATGCTGACATGGATTGATGATGCAGCATGTTGACTTAGTAGATGATGATGTGGTAGTGATGTGGACTATTGACATGGCAATGACGTGACATTAACTAATCAACTACTAATGTGGCATGGTGAGCTGGCAGAGTGAAGTGGATTGTTGACTGGACAAGTTGACATGGCAGACTACTAGGTGATGACAGTTTAATATTGATGAATATGATTCCATGTGGACATTTCAAATGTTTCCATATGGCGACAAAATTGTCTCCTAGTGAAGGGTTGTCAAAATTATAGAATAGTTAACAAATTTTGGCCTCTAGTGGATTTGAACTCGTGACCTCTTTTTTAAAAATTCAAAAACTTACCACTAAACCACAATTCAAATTTTTGAATTGAAAGCCATAAAATGTTATTTAAAGTTGAAAATATTAACCATTTGACGAATTTGACTAATGAGACAACAATTTGACAAATGCTCAACAAAACAAATTCAAGATTTTTAGGAGAAAATCAAGTGTCTAACTGCTCTAGGGCACTTGTCAATCAGTTTAATGCCACCAAAATATTTGATTTTGAATTGAACTCATCCTATTTCAAAAAAAGAATGGATCTCACAACCAATTTATTCTATAAAAATTGGGAAAACATTGAATTTAAAACTCAAAAAAAATTGTTGTTGCAAGTTGCTACAAGGCGTGTTACAACAAATATCGTGGGTCATTTTCTCACAAACTATCTGTTGGATTTTGCTCAAATTTTGTAGACATGAGCCTACTGTTCTAATGTTTATGCACACCAAAAAACAATAGCATCCAATGCACAAATTTCGAGATGTAATCGAAATGGTTGTAGGTGATGATGTGTTTTGACAATTTTTTTGTAAACTTTAGAAATGACTTTCTCACATACTACAAATCGTATTTGGCTGAAATTTTGTAGGAAGGTTCCTATGGTCCTAATGTTTTTGCATACCAAAAATCAGATTGATCCAATGCATGGATCTTGAGATACACATGAAATGACTGAAAATGATGATACTCATTTTCTTGAAACTTGTGAAGCAAATTGAGCTGAAATTTACATGGATTGTTCATCAGAATATTATGCACTCCATGTCCAAAAATTACGAGAAAGAAGTTCCTAGTTTGTGAGATATCTTCTGTTTAATTTTTTCATTTTGCATTTTGTTTTTGTTTATATATATAATTACAGATTTTTATTTAAGTGATACAAATAAAATTGAACGAAAATTTCGTTAGAAAATAGAGACAAATCAAATTGAATATTGAAGACAAAAATTAATTTAGGCATATTTTACATCGTCAACAACTTAAACCATTCCTGAAAACTTTTCAAAGTCATTAAGCTGATTCCTACTTTCGGATCTTCCAGGTCGCAAAAAGGCGCAAGAAGAGAGCATACTTTGAAATTTAACAATTATCTTTTTGCATTTTGAAATCTGAAACTTAGAAAGCATAGGGAAAAAGATCATATCTCAATTTTTTAGCACTTCCTCTTTTATGAATGTCCATTTTCCTCGTAAGTCTTCTTGCCAATGGTTAGTGAATGAAGTGGCTCTTACTGCACCACAATGAAAATTTCCAAGAAAATAAATGAAATAAAATTTGAAAATAAAAAACTTAGAAAAAAAAAAAAACAACAACAACAACAACACACACACAATCCAAGCTTGGTTTTATTTTCCTATTCTACATACTCTATTTTGAGAAAGGAAAGAAGTTTTTTTTTTAAAGTGTAGAAGTATTTCCAATGAAGCCATTTACGGATCAAAATCTTTAGTAGGCTCACATCCAAAATTTAAAATATACCTCAATGTTTTCAAGGATATGAGAGATCAATTGCACATTACGATTAAATGTTAGGATTTGTGGAAGAATGGAAGAATGTTGTGGCCTAGTCACCTTTTGAAACCAATCTTTAATGTAGTCCTCATTCTCCTAGCTCTCCTCCAAATTCTTGAACATCATTCTAGATTTCCTGTCCATAAATGGATTAGTTCAAAACACTTATAGTGCAAAGTTTGATTGAAATTTATGCATCCTATTTATCATGCTTTATATATACAGCTAAAAATGGGATTCAAATCTAACCCCTATGTATACTTCCCCATGTTACTAAGATCTTGTTGTCACCAAGTCATCCTTTCAACATGAGTTAGATTTTCCATGAACCAAACCAAAGAAAAATAATGGTATTGAATCAAATTCCTAATGCCTAATCCCTTAGCACCATACTCTGTAACAGTGCCAAAAATGTCGAGCAATTCAATTGCTTAAATTGATATCATTAAATTATCAACTAGGGATACTCGTAAGCTTGTGATGATACTAGCAAAATATATGTTGGAGAAGGTAACTGACTCTAAGCTAATAAAACTTGGTTGTTGAAAGTAAGAAAACACTAATCTCCCTTACAGGAGGTCCTTCCATAATATTTCACAATACCTATCAACAATCAAAATTATCAAGTATTCCTAATGAAAATAGTAAAGCATATAAACCTATAAAAATCATTAAGGTGAGTTACATGACTTAGTTGTTCTAAGCAAGAAAACGCTAAGCTCCCTTACAGAAGGTCTCTTCGTAATGTTTCATAGGACCTAGCAACAACCAAGATTATAACCTAACATATAAATTTAACTAATATTCACAACTATTTATAATGAAATAAAATGCTTCCTTGATCCATTTGGAGTGAGCTCAATTCTCCTAAGAGCAAAGTGACAAACTATTCCATAAATCCATACACTACATTAAACCAATTTACATCTAAAACTATAGAATGGAAATTTATGTAAAAGGAAGCTTTATTCTATTCCATCATAAGTTGGATACATGCTCCAAGAGTCCTCCCTTTGGAATGGTAGAGACAATCTTATTTATACATAAACTTGAGATAACTAACAAATATTTGAGATCCACAAATCTCTCCTAAATCCACAAATGTCTCATGTGGTTACAACCATGTGCTAACACTTAGCAAGTAACATCTCTACAAATCCTCTCACAAATATTTAATATCTTTGATATGAAATCTTATCAAAACTTCCATGATTCTTCTCCATGAAGTATGCTTGAAGGAATCTCCCAAATTGTCATCAAATCTTCAAGGGGTTGAAGAATAAATTCGAATTTGATGCTTGGTGGTCAAATATGACTTTACTGACGTCTTCAAAACCTACAAACATCATGAAACTCATTCCACTTTCATATATAAGTGAACATATGTTATTTTTCCAATATTTAATCATAAATTCACTCAAAAACACTAAAATAGATGCATTGGGAAATAATAAGTCTAAACCCGATGTAATCATCAAAATAGTTTAATGTAAGGTTATGGGAAAGAGAAATATGGTTTAAAAGTGAAGTGAAAGTGAAGTGAAAGTGAAGTGAAAGGTTGGTAAAAAGATGGTATTTGGGTGACCCAATAATGGGAGAACCCACAAAATGGTGTGAATGACCCAAGTGAATAGTTTATGTAACCCTCTTCGAAAATGTTGCAAGCAATACCGGGGTCCCAAATGTGCCACTGCTTCACCCCATATCCATGTGCTATCATTTCAAAAAGGAATCGCTTGATACTAGGATTCCAACTCATCCTACTCAACGTTAAGCAACCTCTGCTCTGTGAATAATCTAAGAATGTATGGGTGCAAGAGACCTCCCACATATTATCGACATGAAGAGTACCTCAATACTGGGAAACCGCTATCAACCCCTTGGGAAATTGTCCTGCTGAGAAATTGACCCTAGGCTCCTCAAGAGTGAACTCCTGAAGGTACAAATCAAGTCTCATAGAATAGGTCCCTTGTCCCTTTGAGCCAATCACATCCATCTCCTGTTGTTCATAAGACCACCCATGTGAAGTGTATGCCATCCCAACATGCCCTTGGGACGTGTAATGCCTATCACAAAACAAAGGCCCATTGAGAGATTTGGATGTCCTTTCCAAGTGGAACCCACTCTCCCCAATATGTGACATAACTTCTATTCCCTATAGCTCCAAGGTCCCCTAATAATCTTGAAGTGAGACCACCATGCAGACGTTGCGTCAGACTGGTCATAAATGCAACCCTCACATGCTCCTGCAAATTCATCCATTCTGGTAATCCCTATTCATAATAGTAATAACGGGTAAGTCTATGCATGGAAGTCTACCCTGCCAGGGCATCCCAGTAAGGCCATAATATACCAATCCGTGTCTAGTATGTAGCCAAAAAAATAGTAGGGAAGGCCTTCCTTGATCCATAGTGATCATATTAACAATCCTCGACCATTCATCCCAAGAAAGATGCGGTCCTTTCTTTATCATTCCCATGATCCTCCCAGAATAAGGTAGTCCACTAACCCAATGGATCCCTAGATCCCACATCCAGATTTTAAGTCCATCACTTCCAATTCCTACTGCTTGCGACTATGTAGTGTGATGGTCAATGGAAACCCCATGTGCCGATCATTCTGCTATACTAGCCGAGTGCCCTAAGTCATTAGCGAATCACTAGTGGGTCAGCCGGTCTCCATAAAATTGAATCCCAATGGAAGACTTGCACGATCTTCCCCTATAGAAATCGGATCATCCCTAAAGGTGGATGAACCAGCAAGTCTCGAGATGCCTAGAACTCGAGCCAATCACAAAAAGAATTTTTGATGTTGATGTTGTGACTCTACTGTCATAATTGTCTGCCCATCACACTCATACAAGCCTCTCCTCTCCTATAACTCTTGACCATAATATAAGTAATGACCAAATTTATGCCTAACATCATACATGTGACAAGTCAACAACGTTGAGCCTGCCACTCCATGGCTTGCCTCGATCCCAATAAAAATAGTGAACACCTGACATACCACATGGTGAAAGTCTAAGTGGCTTCCCATGTTTACAAGAAATTTTCTCGGTAAAATCACATTCGCAATTATTTGGTCGACGTGTTTCAAACCACGCAATGTGGTTCATCATTAGGACTAGGATGGAGAGTTTGATCCAAGCTTGCAATTAAATAGTGTAGAGATGTAAAAAAAATAATAATTCTAAAGCTTAAATCATAACAGTGATAAAATATAATAACAATATTTCAATTTATATTAAAAGTTTCTTAATGTAATGCCTATGAACCAATTAATTATTAAATTATT
>APFE030343827.1:13379-29602 GCA_000404065.3 Pinus taeda | reverse complement strand
CAAAGTGTCCACCTTTACCAGCAACACCATTTTGTCTTCTATCATATCCCTCACAAAGTGATATTGAACATCAATGTGCTTTGTCTTTGAATGATATGCAGGGTTCTTTTCCAAGAAAAATGCACTTTGGTTGTCACGGTCTATCCTTATAGCTCCCTGTACTAACCCCATACTTGAACACAATCTCTGCAACCAAATTGCTTCCTTGCTTGTATGAGTGGCTACCATGTATTCTACCTCTGTAGTTGATAGTGCCACTATAGATTGTTTCTTACTCATCCAATTGACTGCACCTCCAAATAGGTTAAACACATACCCACTTGTAGATCTTCTTTGATCCAATTCTCTAGCCTAATATGCATCAACAAAGTCACGAATATCCAACACTCTATCCAATCCTGGTCTTCCTTGGTGACACAAACCATAATCACCAGTGCCACGCAAATACGTGAAAACCCGCTTCACTATTGTCCAATGCTCCTTTCCTAGTTTTGACATAAACCTGCTCAATACTCCCACTACATGTGCAATGTTCGGGTTAGTGTAGACCATTGCATACATCAGGCTATTGACTGCACTTGCATATGGAACACAGGACATGTCTTCTTCCTCTTCTTGTATCTTGGGACACTGTTCAGCAGATAACTTTATACCTACTGGAATAGAAAACTTCGCCGGTTTACTATCCTGCATATTAAATATCTGCAATATTATCTCAACATACTTCCTTTGGTTTAACCAGAGCTTCCTCTTTGCCTGATCTCTTTTAATTTCCATGCCAAAAATATAGTTTGCAGCATGAAGATCTTTCAAGTCGAATTTGGAGGACAATTGAGTCTTCAAATGCTGGATAATTGTTTTTTCATTTCCAACCAGCAACATATCATCCACATATAAGAACAAATAACTAACACGGTCACCAATTAATTTAAAATACATACAGTGATTTTCTTTGCTTTTGGTGAAGCAAAGTCCCCATATAAATGTTTCAAAATTATGATACCACATCCTTGGTGACTGTTTTAACTCATACAGGGACTTATTTAACTTGCATACCAGTTCTTTCTTACCCTTCACTGCAAATCCTTCAGGTTGCTTCATGTATATTTCCTCTTCCAGATCCCCATGAAGAATTTTTTTCTTCACATCCATCTCTTCTACCTCAAAATCAAAAGTAGCAACAACAAATAAAAGTAATCTAATAGAAGTTACCTTGGCAACAAGAGAAAAAATATCACCAAAATCAATTCCCGGCACCTGAGAATAACTTTTTGTTACCAATCGAGCTTTGTATTTCTCCACCTTTCCTTCTACGTTTGTCTTCTTCTTGAACACCCATTTGCTACCAATGGGTTTCCTTCCAGCCGGAAACTCCACTAGATCCCAAGCCTCATTTTTGTGCAAAGATGCCATTTCATCAACCATGGCCTCTTTCCATAGTTTTCCATCATCTGAATCTACTGCTTTCTTCACACTTCTAGGATCATCATCAGTAATAGATAAAGAAAAATTTGAACAGAAATCAGATGGACTATACCTTTCTGGTTGCCTTCTTTCTTGAACTGATCTTCTCACACCCGGAGTTTGTGGCTCTTCATCTTCTGATTCCTCCTTTGTTGTAGAGTCTGATTCTTCCTCCTTTAGCTCAAACTCTATCTTGTCAGGTTCCTTTGGTTGGACTTCATCTTTAATAACATCTTTCACCTTATTGAACACCACATCTCGGTTGTACAAAACCTTCCTTGTTACTGGGTTCCAAAGCTTATAACCCTTTAAACCATCCTTATACACAATAAAGATGCACTTTTCAGATTTACTATCCAACTTGGTTCGTTTCTTCTTTGGAACATGTACATATGTATCGCATCCAAATAGCCTCAGATGTGAAAGAGAGGGTTTCTTACTAGTCCATACCTCTTGTGGAGTCTTATCCTCCAATGCTGATGAAGGTGATATGTTGACCAGGTAACATTTTGTCTCCACTACTTCTGCCCAGAATTCTTGTCTTAACCCGACACAACTGAGCATGCTTCTTTCCCTTTCCATCAACGTCTTGTTCATTCTTTCTACAACTACATTTTTCTGAGGTGTATATGGAGTAGTCTTTTGCCATGTTATATCACACTTCTTACAGAATTCTTTAGATTCCTTACTGCAAAACTCTCCACCGTTATCTGTCCTCAATACCTTTATCTTCTAATCTGTTTGGTTTTCCACCAGAGCCTTCAATTTTTTAAATCTGTCAAATATTTAAAATTTCTTCTTAAGAAAATATATCCATGTATTCCTTGAGAAGTCATTTATAAATGATACATAGTACATAGACTTACCCAGTGATGGAACCTTCACAGGTCCAAAAACATCATTATGCACAAGCTCTAATATATGTTTCATCCTCTTACCACCAGAGGAGAAACTCACCCGATTCTGCTTCCCATATACACAAGTTTCACAGAAATCAAAATCCAGAGAGTCATTACTCATACCTTCTACCATAAATTTACCATGAAGTATTTGAAGGCCCTTCTCTCCAATATGTCCAAGCCTTTGATGCCACAGCATGGTCTTCTCTCCAGAGACCACTAGATTTTCTGGTCCACTTTCAGGAACCATAGAACTATTGCACCCATAAACAATTGTGCTACCTTGTAGCTTGTACAAAGCTCCAATCCAAACTCCAAGCATCAATACTAGTGCTCCCTGAACCATCTTGCAGGCATCATTCTCAAACATTGTTTTTACACCTACATCATCCAACTTGCTTACAAAAATCAGATTTATGGCCAATGTAGGAATGTGCAGAACACTTGGAAGTGTTCTAACCCTTCCACCTTGCAACTTCAAATTTACTTTTCCACGACCAATGATTATAGCTTTCCTATCATCCCCTAGGAAGACATCATCACCGTCGTATTTCTCATACTCGCAAAACCACTCTCTTTGGGGAGTGAAGTGAAAGGATGCACTTGAGTCAATAAACCATTCCTCATGATCTACATGTGTACTTGAAGAAGCCAAGTACACATCTGAGGTGGTTTTCACCTCTATAGAAGGAGCATCATCAGATCACTTTCCTTTATCAGGAGCTTTAGATTTACAGTCCCTTTTGTCGTGCCCTTCCTTTCCGCATTTCTAGCACACCACATTTACAAGTTTTCTTAGAGAATTAGGTCTCCCTCTAGATGTAGATGTCCCACTCGATGAATTATTTTTGTTTCTATTCTGGGACCTTCCTCATACAGACAAGGCATCACCATTTTGGCTCTCCATATTTTTCCATCTCATCTCCTCTGTCAGGAAGGATGAGACTATTTCATCAAATTGCAAGATAGTTGCATTGCTACCTATTGCAATAACTAGACTATCCCATGAATCTGCTAGAGAACACAACAAACTAATGCACTTATCTTCATCTGAAATTTTAATATCAACAGATTCTAACTAACTTACCACAATATTAAATGCATTCAGATGCTCTGTCATCAAGTCTCCATCTTTCATCCTTAGGTTATATAGATTTTTCCGCAGGAACAATTTATTCACCGGAGACTTAGATTGGTACAAAGTCCCTAACTTGTTCCACAAAGCCTTCGTCGTAGCTTCCCCTGATACATTTAGCAATACTGAATTTGAGACACACAATCATATTGTGCTCTTTGCCTTCCGATCCAACTTCTCCCATTCTTCATTGAACACTCCCGTTGGTTTAGTACCTGGATCTACCATGAACCACTGATCTTTATCCACCAATAGATCCTCCATCTTGAGTTCCCACAACTTAAAACTCTAAACATTAATTTCTCAATCTCTATCTTTCCATTGCTCGCCATCTTCTTTCACCACCAGAATCAATCTCGCAGATCTCCCACTGAACAGGGTCTACAACAGGCACGAGCAAAACCCCTCAGCAACAAAGTCGTCCCCTTGAAGCCAAAACAACTTTGATACCAAATTTAGGTATTAACCCTGTACAAAAATAACCTACATACGAATTTTAAAACACATAAAATAAACAATGTGAGAGAATAAAACATAAAAAACATATACATAGAGATTTCCGCTGGATCCCAAAACCGAGACTATCAGCTTGATTTTTCATTATGTTCTTTTCAATGTTACAATACATATTTATACATACCAAAACATCCAATACCATGGACCGAAAACCATCGTGTCCAAAACCATGGACCAAAAACCATCGCATCTAAAACCATGTGCAAAAATCATGCACAAAACCATAGGTAGGTCCGCCCAACCTAACATAGGGTCCAAAACCAAAATTTTTCGGTGCGCTGACCCAGACCCCATAAAGTGGGGTTACCTGCACCCCTCAAACCCCCTGTGACCCCCTCGCTACGTAATCGATGCAACGGAGGGTCGGCTCCACCCCCCTTCTAACCCCCCAGTTAACTACATGGGCTAGTAGTGGAAAGAATATAACACAACCCAACAACATGTAGCTAGCAATAATATGATCAATGAGATGTGGGATGCTCTCTCCGTGTTGTATTATAATTCTTCCGAGAAACGAAATATGTTTCTCCAAGAGAAGCTAAGAAGCATCATGATGCAGAAGAGTGAGGGCATAGATCCATTCTTCACTAGGATTGAGGAGGTCCAAGATCAGCTATCAGTCATTGGGCAGGCGCACCAACCCATAGAGCTTGTACGAATGGCACTAAATGGTGTCTTGGAGGAATGACAAATGTTTGTCCAAAGCATATTGGGCAAAGACACTTTGCTTAGATGGGATAGGATGTGGGCTAACCTACAATAAGAGGAGTTGACGTGAGCTCTAGTAAAGAGCACCATCAGTGGAAGTAGCAACATGGGAAAGAAGATTGAGAAGGAAGAGGCGAATGTGGCCCTAGCATCGAAGGGGCCCAGTCAAGGGCATGGGGAGAAGAAGAAGAAGAAGGACCTGTCAAAGGTCAAGTGCTTCAGGTGTGGTGAGCTAGGCCACTACATTACACAATGTCCTCTCAAGAAGAAGGACAAGATCAAGAAGCAAGACTAAGTGATAATGTCAGCTGAGATAAACAAGTTGTCATTTAGGTTGGAGGAAGAGTTTGCGATGTTTGCAACCATACCTCTAGTAGAGAGGTGGGGTGATATGGATTTGTAGCCATAGAGAGTTGCGAACATGGGTAGGGTCCATTGAGGAGTCCACCTCATGGATCATTACCTTGCTATGGGGGCCCACAATATTTAGTAGCAAGATGGATCAATGACAGTGATGTAGTCAGATTCTAGAGTGACAGTTGCAGACAAGTGGCAGTCAAGAGTTGAGGAGCACAGTGTAGAGTGCTATAGTGAAGAGTAAACAATAGTGAAAATTCTTTAGTGGACAATGCAGTGACTAGTAGAAGCCATAACTCAAGAGACAAATTTAGTAGACACAACAGATTCAATATTTTGGATGCTTCTCAGTTACAGTTGTAGCAACAACGAATGAGAGGGAGTTGCAGTACAAATGTAGAGTTGGAAGCAATATAGCAGGGTCAGAAGCAACACATATGCAACATCAAAGTTGTAAAATGGTTGGTGGGTAATGGCCAGACATCAACAATGTGATAGAGGGGTGATACAGAGACAAGGTGCTGTAGCAACAATGGTGCAACACTAGAACACCTTCCTCACTAAGAAGAAGTGCTAGTTTTTGTAACATCAGAGGTGTCATATTATCAAAACTTTATGGAGAGGCTAAAACACATTGACAGGGGCATTGAAGGTGAAGATGCACTACACCGGGGACTTGCCAGTTTGGGTCAAAGGCATATCCATGAATTTCATAGCTTGGCACACTTACATTACAACTGAGCTCCATGAAGAAGAAAATGACTTATCAATTTGATAAGTCTTTATCCCATTATCAATTTTGTCTTTTATAGTCGTTGTCTCATTTGTAATTATTCATGTGTAATAAATGATATGTAATGAAGTCCAAAGGACACATGTGGAATGTGAATAGCCACACATTGGAATGTAATGACTCATGTATAGAATATGAACAATCATGGAAGTCAAAGATTCACGAGGAAGCTCAAAGGTCATTGTTACTTGTTATAAATAGCTCCTCATAACTCAAGAAAATGGCTTGGATTATAGAGGCCTTGCCTTAGCTTCTCTTGTAATACATAGGAGATAGATTGTTCTTTGGAGAAGCAATCTGTGGCTTTGTATTCTAGTATTGGATACAATGTTTCATCTATGTAACAATACACTTGGGCTCTTGCACTCTTAGTCAAAAGCTCAATGAGCTGGCATTTCTTCATACATGTATCATAGATACATAGTAGGACTATTATTGTTATGTTTATGGTATATTACATTTTAATCACATCTAAGTTAATGAACTAATTCATTGCTTAGTTATGGATATTATTGAATAAGTGTTTTTATGCTTTAACAAATGTTGTTTATCATGTTGACTAATTTGCAAGCATTAAACAAGCCCTTTTATTTCTTCCTGGGCCCCCCTTTATGATAATATTATTATTTTTCTAATCGATGGCTCGTTTTTCCTACCAACCATGGAAGTCTCCCATGTATGCCTTACATTGGGTGTCTCATAAAGCTCACATTTGTTGCCCCAAAGAGGTGTTGTGCTCTCTTGTGCTTGATCGTAACCAAGTAATATCTTTAAAACCTTTCTAATGGTGGTCAGACCGCATGACCAAATGGGACTCCTACACCAAATGGTATGAGGTTTAATTGGGACTTCACATTGGGGAGATCCCTTTACAATGTTGGCGACACCCAACATCGTCAATATTTTTGGCACTAGAAGGAGGTCCAGATGACAAGCTAAGCTTGTGAAGCCTTTTTTAATATCTTACCTTTAATGGATTTATCCCATATCATAATCTCGAGGTATTTTTCCAAAGTTGTAGATCTTTCAATCCTCGCAGAATTTTTACATAGCTTGCCACATCTTAAATTTGATGGAAAATGTATAGTAATCATCCTTAATTGCATGATTGAATTCATTCAATTTTATTTTTCAAGTGGTGTATATTCCAAATAAATCCTCGTGTGGTTTTTTACCCTTACATTGGATGGTCGTGCAAGGGAATGGTGCTATTCTCTACCCACTACTTCTATTTCATCTTTCAAGCAATTAGTTAACGAACTTCAGCGCGTTTTCAAAAAATATGAATATCAAGATATCCTCAATGAAATCGATCAACTTAGAATGGAACCGAATGAATCTCTTGAACATTTTTTTGATTGAGTCCTTCATCTTTGTTGTGAATTTCCAAATGAGGATGTGAAATGGAAATTCTTGGATGAGAATTTTTGTTTCTTACTCTAGATGTCAAGAAAATATTTTGAATATGTTTCATTATGTCCTCTTGATCGAAAAGAGTTTCAGCATCTCGAGGAAGAATTAGACCTACCTTTTGTTCCATGTCCTCCTCCTTTTGATGTTTCGTGTTTCAAACCTCAATAAATCATTCAACTAGAAGATCAATTCGTTGATGAAGAATTGATTTTTATTTCACATAGTTCCCCTAATGGTGATTCATCTAACCTGATCAATCAATTATCTTCTATTATTTATATTCCACGAGTTGAACTTTCACCCGTTAATCAAAGTGAACCCTTGGATGATCATAACTTGATGATTTCCTTTTCTTTGAATTGTACAATGATGATTGTTCAAGTAATATGGATGGATCCTTGTTCTTAAACGAATATTTTATTTCAGTTATACCTCATTTTGATCAAGCAGATGACATGCTTATCATTAAATATTTTTGTAATAATATTGAAAATCTATCTTCTTTTGAATCTCATGATTTAAATAATGAATCTTGTTTTGATAAGTCACTGACCATGTTTTCTCAGAAATCAAAGATAAGTTAGGTGAGTAGGACATTTCATCCCATGCTGATGGTTATTTCAGGTTCGTGTCTCCATGGCGACATTTGTGATCTTGGTCAATTCATGTTTCTTTGGTACAGTTTCGTTGTTAATGTCATCAAATGGGATGTTGACTCTCTCGTGAGGGATTCTTATTTTCTTCACGTAAAATTATTCAACCCCCAAGGGAGGAAATTTAATTTGACTATTGAACTCCCACTGTTTCATCTTTCCTTAAGCAAATCTCTAATCTATAATGTGGAAGAATGGAAGAATCTTAACAAATATTTTTCATCATCCATCAAAGAATCTCACGCGCATGAAAACTTGGATTGTGTTCAACCTGTTAGCGTTGATTATGACATGGATTTGTCTTTATTCAATCGTTCCTGTCTATTTTTCCCTAAAGGTTGTTTCCATGATCCTATTGCAGACTCATTAGAAAATTATTTTTAGCCTTACCCATGTCTCTTGGCCTGCACGTGCATGTGCTTCATCAAGTCTTGTATGGTTCGAGAAGGTAGTTTCTGTTGTTGTGGAGTCTATTGTATGAAAGAGCAGTTGAGTGTAATACATTGTCATGGTTTCACTTCCTATTTCCATTAGTTAATGCAGATATTTGTATATTTTATCTTGTTCTTTGCATTGTTGTTTTTTTTTGGTTCTACGCGATCACATGCTTCGGTCCAAAGGTCGGGAGCATCTTCTATGGCTGCATTGGAAATTCCACTTTACATGACCTGACCCTGTCATGTTTATGTTAGGATAGGACATGTTGCATGTAGTTAGATGCACTATATTCTTATTGTGTGTTTTCATCTTTCACGTTTCAATTCTTTTTCTTTTATTTGTCTTTGAATACTTCCGTTTTGAGCTTCAAGATGACGTGGCTTATATTTTGTGAATGGAAAGTTGTAGTAACACACAACCCTTGGCTTATCCGTTACCCTCATCCTTGATTTGGCTTATCACTTTCAAGTAGATGATTTTGCAATGGAAGATACGATCCTTCAGCCAAGAAGTTATAAGCAAACCATGAGGCCTGCATCTATTTAGGATTCTCATTCTTGCACTTGATATTGTTTATGAATAGTGTCATTTTGCTTATTTACCTTTGTAGAGTAATATAAGGAAAAAAAATTTAGCAAGCAAAGCATCAAAAGTCTAAAACTTGTCTATGAAGGAACAACCTCTTTTGCTCTCAATAAGTTAGGATCCTTCTTGCACCCGCAAAAATAATAAGTGCCTATGCACAATCCTATGAAAATAACAATGATAATAATAATAATAATAATAAAATGTTGAAAGAAGATAAAGCCTTCATGCACAAGGAGGTGAAGCAAGAAACTTCATCGGGGCACTATCTAGGATCATTGGCAACGAAACAACATTTGTGCTCCTAAAGTGACTTCGACGAGGTATTGTATAGGCCTATTGGCAGCGGAACAATACCAGAGATGAAAAACTCGCACTTTGATTGTTTTTAATTCGCCATACTTTATTACCGTTACATCGATAAGATAATGATACAACTTGTTATATGTTGTGTTATGTCAAGTAATGGAATGGGGAAGACTATATCTCTAACTTGGTAAGAATGGGGAGCTAATGTATCCCACTGACTAAATCAACACTTTCTAGTGAAATGAGACTTTGTGCTTACAATAAAACCATTTCAAAGAAGTTGAGGTTCTCCCAGTGTGTCACCAAGTGTTGTCTCTACGACAATGACCCTCCAAAAAATTTCCTATGTCAATTTATGAGCCTACGTCAACTTTTGTTTCAAGCCTTCTTGTGTCATAATGTTGTTTGAATTGTTATTTGTATATTTTTTCCTAGTTTCACACCCTCCTAAGTCATGGTTTCCTAAGTGGCTTCACTTAACCATTAAAAACGCTTGAGTTATTTATTTCATGGTTAAGTGAACTCATCACTTATCTTGACTTGGAAACTTGTCTTCTTGCCATGCATACACTCGAAAAACACTCAAAAGGTTAGAAAAAGTAAACAAAAGAGAGAAAATAACTCACAAAGGAAAAAAACACACTCAAATTTGGTGAAGACATGTATTTGAGTTGAGTAGGACACTTCAACCCAAAGATGAGTTAGGTAGAAAACTTCAGCCCATGATGATGCTTAATTCAGGTTCCTATCACCATGGCGACATTTGTGATCTCGGTTAATTCATGTTTCTTTTGTACAATTTCATCATTAATGTCATCACATGGGATGTTGACTCTCTCCTGAGGAATGTTTATTTTCTTCACGTATCATTCAATCCTCAGGGGTGGAAATTTAATTTGACTATTGAACTCCCACTATTGCATCCCACCTCAAGAAAATCTCTAATCTCTAATGTGGAAAAAGGGAAGAACCTTAACGAATAGTTTTCATCATCCATCAAAGAATATCACACACACAACAACTTTGAATGACTATATATATATTTCTTTTGACTTTTGTATATTTTTGTTTTATTTTATTTATTTTCCATTAATTATTTTTATTTATTAAATGATCTTGTCTCGATTAGGGTCTTGACTCCTTTTTATAATTTTTTACTTCCCTCCTTCTTTGGAGTTTGACTTTGTTTTTTTATTCTTGTTAGTTTTGTTTTTCTTTGATTATTTCCCAATAATAGAATTTTTAATAATATTTGATTCTAATAAATTCATTTAAATATTATTTTGTCAAAAGTAGCTGTTTACTATAGCTGTTACTTATTAATATTTGTTTTAATAAATTAATATCATAATTTAAATATTATTTTCCAAAAATTAGCCATTTAATATAGTCGTTACTTAATAATAGTTGTTTTTAATATATTAGTAAATTAATATCATAATTTAAATATTATTGTTCAAATATAATCATTACTTGAAATTATGGTCTCTACATTGCTCTCTATTTAAGCCTTTTCCATGGTTTGCCTCTTCATCTGGTCCTAATGATGAACCACACTTTTTGGTTTGAAACGCGTCGACCAAACATTTCTCTTATGTGATTTCTACCGAAATACTTTTCTTAACTTGGATTGTGTTCAACCTGTTAACATTTCTTATGACATGGATTTGTCTTTGTTCAATATTTCCTGTCTATTTTTCCCTAAAAGTTTTTTCTATGATCTTATTGTAGACACATTAGAAGATTATTTTCAGTCCAAACCCATGTCTCTTGGCTTGCACGTGCATGTGTGTCATCAAGTCTTGTATGGTCATAGACCAAGTACTTTTTGTTGTTGTGGAGTCTATTGTTTGAAGGAACAATTTAGTTGAGTGTAATACACCATTGTGGTTGCACTACCTATTTCCATTGGTTAGTGTAGATATTTTCATGATTTCTCTTGTTCACTGCATTGTTGTTTTTTTTTATTCTACATGATCACATGCTTCAGTCCAAAGGTCGGGAGAAGCTTCTATGGCTACATTGGAAATTCCACTTTATATGACTTGACCCTATCTTGTTTAGGTTAGGATAGGATAGGTTGCATGTAGTTATATGCACTACATTCTTGTTGTGTTTTTTCATCTTTCACGTTTTGATTCTTTTGCTTTTATTTGTCTTCGAATAAAGTCATTTTGAGCTACAAGATGACATGGCTAATCTTTTGTGAATGGAAAGTTGTAGTAACATGCAACTCTTGGCTTATCCATTACCCTCTTGATTTGGTTTATCACTTTTGAGTCGAAGACTTTACAATGGAAAATACGATGCTTCATCCAGGAAGTTGTAAGCAAACCACGAGTCCTGCATCTATTTAGCATTCTCATTCCTACACTCGATCCTATTTATGAATAATGTCTTGCTTATGTATCTGTGTAGACTAAGATAAGGAGAAATATTTTAGCGAGAAAAGAATTAGAGGTATAAAACATGTCTCTGAAGGACAACATCTTCTGCTCTCAATAATTCAAGATCCCTCTTCTACCTGTGAAAATTATAAGTGCATATGCACAGTCCTATGAAAAAGAAATAATAATAATAATAATAATAATAAAGGGTGAAAGATGATAAAGCCTTCCTATGCAAGGAGGTTAAACAAGCGACTTTTCCAGGGTCGTTGGAAGCGAAGCAACGTTTGTGCTCCTAAAGCGACTTTGTCGGGGTATTTCCCAGCCCTATTTGGCAGCGAAACAATGCCAGAGATACAAAACTCGCACTCTGATTTTTTTTAATTTTCCATACTTTACTACCCTTACACAAATTGAATGGATAATTATACATCTTTTTATTACACCGAGTAATGGAACGAATAATAAAATATCTCTAATTGGGTAAAAGTGGGGAGCTATGGTAACCCACTGACTGAATCAACACTTTCTAGTGAAATGAGACTTTGTGCTTACAATAAAACCATTTCAAAGAAGCTGGGGTTCTCCCAATTTGTCGCTAAGTGTTGTCGCTATCACAACGGCCCTCCAAATTCTTTTCCAATGTCAATTGTGGAGCCTATGTCAACTTTTGTTTCAATCCTTCTTGTATCATCATGTTGTTTTAATTGTTATTTGTATGTTTTCTCCTAGTGTTGCATCCTCGTATTAGTCATGGTTTCCTAAGTATCGTCACTTAACCATTAGAAGTGCTTGAGTTATTTATTTCATGGTTAGGCAAACTCATCATTTATCTTGACTTGGAAACTTGCCTTCTCATCATGCACACATTCGAAAAACACTCAAAAGCATAGAAAAAGTAAACAAAAGCAAGAAAAACCCTCACAAAGAAAAAACACACTCCAAGTTGGAGAAGACATGCATTTGAATTGAGCAGACTCCTTTGGGTTGAAGAAGTGCACCCTCCTTAGGTACACTCCTTCATGCTGAGCAAGTGCGCCCACCTTGAGTGCACTCTTTCATGCTAAAGACATGATCTCTTATTGGGTGCATGCATGAGAAATTTGTTGCATGTGGGCGCACTCCTATAAAATAGGAGCCCACTTAACTTCTCTTAATAACCCTTTCATGCGACGAAAAGTGGCGATCATGCATGGATCAGTTTTGCATGTAAACTCTTTTAAATCAACCCAGTTAATCATTCTCATATGAGTTGCGTGCATAGCTTTGGATCAAGAAACTCTTCATTAACCAGTACTACAAGTAACTCTTGCATGTAAAATCTTTTCATTAGCTTTCATGATTTCATTGTTGCTCTTTCTTTTCTTGTTGTCATTTCTTCATTATTCAATTTGTTTGTTGGCGTCTATGCTCAACCTTCATTCTATAAGTGTTAATGTGTTGTCATAGGTAGAAAGTCTTCACAATCTTTAACCTTTCATATTCCATCGTGATGTGATAACATCTATAAAACCTTACATACCTTTCTTTTCCTCAATATTATCATCAAATCTTGTTGTTGAACTTGTCCCTTAGCTTCCAATGGGTATAGCTTACTTCTGGAGCTCGAATATTGATCAATCATGAAAATTGTGCCTATAATGATTAAGGTTTCCTCTTGAGTACACTTCTTCAGCAATAAGAACTGCACCCTCTCTTGAGTGCATGAGCATACCATGAATAATAGAAGCACTTTCCTTCGTCCCTTCGGCATGCGCCAATGTGCCTTCCTTTCCTTTGAGTGCACCCTGAAGGCCCGAAGGCTTGAAAACCCATTCCTTCATCCCTTCAATGTGCCAGTGTGCCCTCCCTCTCTTCTTGAGTGCATGAGCACATTGTGACGGCCTGAAGGCCCAACAACCCACTCCTTCATTCCTTCGGAGTGCATTAGTGTGCCCTTGTTGGATTTTTCCTCTTGCTTGAATGCATGAACACATTATAAAGCCCTGAATGACCCCTTACACTCCTTCATGCTTTGAAAGTGTGCTCTCCTAGTTGGTATGCCTATTTTCTCATGCATGCAAGTTTTTTTGTGTTTATGTTCATAGATTTTCATGTCTAGTTACATGTGATTGTTGGGTTGTGTTATATTCTTTCCACATAGTTAACAGGGGGTTTGAGGGGTACCTGTAACCCCACTTTATGGGTTCCGGGGCAGCGCCCCGGAAAATTTTGGTTTTGGACCCTATGTTAGGTTGAGTGGACCCACCTATGGTTTTGTGCATGATTTTCGCACATGTTTTTTGGACGCAATGGTTTTTTGGTCCATGGTTTTGGATGCGATGGTTTTTTGTTCCATGGTATTGGATGCTTCGGCATGTATAAATATGTATTGTAACATTGAAAGGAATATAATGAAAAATCAAGCTGGTAGTCTCGGTTTTGAGATCCAGTGGGAAAATTCTGTGTATATGTGTTTTATGTGTTATGCTCTCGCATTTTTATTTTTCCTGTGATTTAGAATTCGTATGCAGGTAATTTCTGTACGGGGTTAAAACCTACATTTAGTATCAGAGCTGTTTTGGCTTCAAGGGGACGCCTTTGTTGCTGAGGGGTTTCGCTCGGGCCTGTGGTAGACCCTGTTCAGTGGGAGATCTGCGAGATCGATTCTGGTGGTGAAAGAAGATGGTGAGCAGCGCAAAGATAGAGATTGAGAAGTTCAATCGTCAGAGTTTTGAGTTGTGGAAACTCAAGATGGAGGATCTGTTGGTGGATAAAGATCAGTGGATTGCAGTAGATCCGGGTACTAAACCAACCGGAGTGACCGATGAAGAATGGAAGAAGTTGGATCGGAAGGCAAAGAGCACAATACGATTGTGTGTCTCAGATTCAGTATTGTTGAATATATCAGGGGAAGCTACGGCGAAGGCTTTATGGGACAAGTTAGGGGCTTTGTACCAATCTAAGTCTCTGGTGAATAAAGTGTTCCTATGGAAAAAGTTGTATAACCTAAGGATGAAAGATGGAGACTAGGTGATAGAGCATCTGAATGCATTTAATACTGTGGTAAGTCAGTTATTATCTGTTGATATTAAAATTTCAGATGAGGATAAGTGCATCAGTCTGTTGTGTTCTCTACCAGATTCATGGGATAGTCTCGTTATTGCAATAGGTAGCAATGTAACTTCTTTGCAGTTTGATGAAATAGTCTCAGCCTTGCTGACGGAGGAGATGAGACAGAAAAATATGGACAACCAGAATGGTGATGCCTTGTCTGTACGGGGACGGTCCCAGAATAGAAACAAAAATAAGTCATTCGAGTGGGCGATCTAAATCTAGAGGGAGATCTAAATCTCCAGGAAAACCTACAAAGGTGGTGTGCTGGAAATGCGGAAAGGAAGGGCACTTTAGAAGGGAGTGTAAATCTAAAGCTCCTGATAAAGGAAAGGATCTGATGATGCTCCTTCTGCAGAGGCGAAAACCACCTCAGATGAAGGTGGGGATGTGTACTTGGCTTCTTCAAGTACACATGTAGATCATGAGGCATGGTTGATTGACTCAGGTGCATCCTTTCACTTCACTCCCCATAGAGAGTGGTTTTGCGAGTATGAGAATTACGATGGTGGTGATGTCTTCTTAGGAGATGATAGGAAGGCTAGAATCATTGGTCACGGAAAAGTAAAGTTGAAGTTGTAAGTGGAAGGGTTATAACCCTTCCGGGTGTTCTGCATATTCCTGCGTTGTCCAGAAATCTGATTTTTGTAAGCAAGTTGGATGATGCAGGTAAAGACAGTGTTCGAGAAGGATACCTGCAAGATGGTTCGAGGAGCATTGGTGTTGATGCGGGGAGTTCGGATTGGAACTTTGTACAAGCTGCAAGGTAGCACTGTTGTTGATGGGTGCAATAGTTCTATGGTTCCTGAAAATGGAGTAGAAAATCTAGTGGTCTCTGGAGAGAAGACCATGTTGTGGCATCAAAGGCTTGGACATATTGGAGAGAAGGGCCTTTGAATACTTCATTGTAAAGGTATGGTAGAAGGTATGAGTAATAGCTCTTTGGATTTTGATTTTTGTGAAAATTGTGTATATGGGAAGCAAAATCGGGTGAGTTTCCCCTTGGGTGGTAAGAGGACAAAACAAATATTAGAGCCTGTGCATAGTGATGTGTTTGGACCTGTGAAAGTTCCATCACTGGGTAAGTCTGTGTACTATGTATCATTTATAGATGACTTCTCAAGGAATGCATGGATATATTTCCTTAAGAAGGAATCTGAAGCCTTTGACAGGTTTAAAGAATTTAAGGCTCTGGTGGAAAATCAGACAGAGAAGAAGATAAAGGTACTGAGGACAGATAATGGTGGAGAATTATGTAGCAAGGAATTTGAAGAATTTTGTAAGATGTGGTATAGCACGGCAGAAGACTACTCCATATACACCTCAGCAAAATGGAGTCGCAGAAAGAATGAACAAGACATTGATGGAAAGGGCAAGAAGCTGCTCAGTGGTGTCGGGTTAGGACAGGAATTCTGGGCAGAGGCGGTGGATACTGCATGTTACTTGGTCAACAGGTCACCTTCATCAACGTTG
>APFE030343812.1:6719-19148 GCA_000404065.3 Pinus taeda | reverse complement strand
ATCCACGTGAATGGACACCTGCACACAAAGAGAACAACACGAACACAAGCGTGAAATCTAATATATGCAATTATACATCAGTCAGGAAGGACATAATTCAACATCAACCATTACAAGTACAATGAGAATGGAACCATAACGATAGTCATCTATTATTAATGATTCAACAAAGGAGAATACAACCAGCATCCTGACGTCAAGTCCTCCTTTGGCTGGGTGCTCAGCTACACAAGTCTTGCAAAATATTGAAGGGATGAGGGACAAGCTCTCTCTCTCTCTTTAGTGACAAGGTCTCCTTACTTAGGTAAAGCCTTATGGATACAAAGAAGGCTTCTTGCAACTTCAATCTTTTGATATCTTCCTTTCAGCACAAGTATTGCCACAAGAGTCAGAACTATCAGAACTAGAACTAGCTTGCTCAAGCCATGGAGACAAGCTTTTATAGAGGAAAAGGAAGAGATAAGCTCAATCCCCCACAATAATGGATTTGGCTTCATCACTTGGAAACTTCCATGGAATGGTGGTAAACTACTTTCCATCCAAGGAGATTCAAAGCCAAACCATCCTCACTCAACTTGGAATCAGTTTGGTGAATGAGTTGGATAGAACCTTCGGAGGTTTGATTAATTAAAAACTTTGCCCAAAATGGTTGGCGTGATTGCGACTCTGGGACAGAGCGCTAATGGCGCGTCCTTTCAATAGGATTTTCCTTATTGGCGCGGGCATAACACAGGGCACCAGTGCTAATGCAAAAAGGGTTGTTTTTAAGGGCAATGAGCAGGAGATGTCTTAAGGGCATATGAAGCTCATGTTTAGAGGTGAATAAGGCAAGTGGTTTCAAGTCTTGTCACTTCTCACAAGTCCCGGAATGGGTCCTCCAAGATGCGGGAGAGGAGTAACAGGGATGGTGACAAACGGTGACAAATTACTGTGTAACAAGAAGCATAAAAGAAGTTCACATACCTTAGTTGGAAAGGAGTTGTAAGATCTTGGATGGATACTATACTAATTGAAGCTTGACAAAAAACCCAGAGAAACTTGTAATAAGAAGGAAAAATGACAGATCTATGAAAATATCCTTTAGCAAGAAGTTGAAGAATTATGATGTGGTTGATGTTGATAGAGATGTTATTGATGGTTGGGGCTGGTATGACTTCTTGGAAGAAAATGAAGTTGAACTTTTTTGCAATGCAAAGGAAGAATATATGAAAGTTTATAAAGAAGTTTGACTCCATAAGGCGATTCGATATGAATATTGTTAGAAAACTAGGAAGGTCGAATCTCACTATGACATGATGTAGATAGGATCCAAGAAGCTACAAAAAATCTCCATGAAGGAACAGGTAGTTGAAGAATAGATGAAGTTCCTTTTTGAAAGGATGAGTATATTTAAGACAAGCTTAGGCTTGTGTTTATTTCTCCATGTTTCAGAGGGAGTGAGGATCTCCTCCCTGGTTGAGAGGGAGTGAGGGTGGACATTGTATTGTCCATGTATCATGTACTATGGCCAGGACTAACAACAGTAATCCTAGTAAAGGCACTGGTATGGAGAATGGTGGATTGGATAAACGTTTGGGACCGATATTCTGAGGATTTGTACTTTAAATAGGACTAATCACCAAAAGTCAAGTACAGTAATCCAAGATAAGAATAATTCCTGAGGACCAATATTTCCAGGTTTCAAATATTTTGATAATGGGTAAGGAAATAGTCCTATGAGGACATATATGGTGAAAACCTAGGTAGGGTATGTGCCTAAGAGGTGGTGATGTCTAAATTTATGCCTCCCAGAATTGTGCTCTAATCTAGTAGAGAGAGAGAGCATGTTAGTCAAGACCTTGCTATTTTTACAATGTTGGTTATGATGATGTAAATCATGATTGATGCTTATTAATTTGGATCCTTTCTTATATTAATATTTCAACTTGAGATTGTCATGTTGAGTCATTATGAATACCTCCCTATTTAAGAGGGAGTGTTGAAAATGTAACTACTATTAGTTGTCATAATGTAATAATATGTAATTTTTATCATTGACATATTTATTATTATTATTATTCATATTTTTGGTCAAAGGATTTTCTTCATGCTTATTGGAGTCAAAAGCATCAAAAATAATTTATTATAAGTCAAAAGAAATGTATTTGAGTTAAGTCCCATTTGGACTTTTGAAAGAAAAAAGAAAAAGGATTTTACTCTGAGTCCAAGAGTCAAAACAAGACCAAGTTGGCCCAGTAGCACCTATTTGACCATCCTGGACATATATGTATAAGATTCAAGGCAACCTCTTCGAGAACCATTCATTCGTCACATCATATTTTATCTATCTCTATGATTGGTTAAGAAAAAAAGGAACTGAAGCAAAGAAAGAGAAGCAATGTAAAGGAAAGAGAAGATGGAAGTTTTCTTTCCTAATGAAACTCACACGCATGATTTTTTTTTTGGCATTTTATGTGCTAATGCTAACTTGAAATTTTAGGGGCCGAAATTTCAGGTGTTGACTAGACTTGGAGAAGGTTTACCGGCATTAACTTTGACTTGATTGGAGAAGACTTGGAGGGTTGACTTGGGTCTTTGTGGCAATATTGGTTTTGGGCTTGGGTCTTGGATATCTCATTTTGGTCTAATTCTATAAGAGAATGATTGTTCAGGTTTTCCCCCTTCTAGGATTTTTCCCTAGCTTGGAGCCTAATTTTTGGTGTTCTTTCTCTTTGTGATCTTTATGGTTTGCATATTTGTACAATTACTTGATGAAGAAGATAATATAAGTAAGAAAAAGTCAACAAACATTCACAAGTAATCATCAAGATAATAGAAATCAATCATTATCTACCAGCACTTGGTTTCTCAATAGGGCCCACTATAAATACCTACACAATGGTGCATTTTCACCAAAATACATGTCCCTTCATTAAAGTGCCTCTTTATTATAATATATTTTCATTATTAATTTATATTTATATTTATGTTTATGTTTATGTTTATGTTTATCACATTTACTTGTGAATATGAGATATACTACTTCACACAAAAAGTGAATATTAACATATCCCAAAGTCATAAAGTGACTTTATTAAATAGTCAGCTTTATATTCCAACAATGATGACCTTATATGAATGAAAACAAATATTGTGTCAGTGATGGTCTTATATGAATTAAAATAATTTCCTCAAGCATGGAATGAAAAGATTAATAAGTATATTAAATCAAGACATTTCAAAAGAAGTGATTATAATCCTAATTTGTATATCAAATTAAAAAATAAGTAAGTTATCATTATGGTTGTATATGTTATAACTTAATTATTACATGTAAATGTAATAATTTGATTAGAAAAGAAAAATATGATATTTGTGAAATATTTGATATGTGATTTGTAAATTGTTGTTGATATTCCACTAAATAGTTCATCACAATATATCTATTTAAATAATTTTAATTACATATTATGAAGGATTAATTCCTATAGATTATATATTTGTTATTACTAATTTTTTAATTTATGCATGCAATATTTAAAATGTGAAAATGGAGAACAATGAAATAGAAACACACATCAATGATATTGAACACTAAGATACGCTCTGGGAAACCCTCTTAGGAGAAAACCTAGCTAAAATGTGAGGCTTCTTTGCTCTCTTTTTGTCGGGAATGGAAATAAAGTAAATACAAAGATGAAGGCATTATCTATGGAGTTATCTAAGTCTTGTGGCACATGGTCTATTACATAATACAAACCCATTTTTGTGTGTCTTTCTATCCACTCATATCTACTCTACTCTACTATAGAGAAAAATGAACTTGAATAGAATAGAACCATTTTTCCTCCTAACATCTCAACTATAGCACATCCCAATAGCCAACTAGGGGCTAATTTTGACTCTTTCAACTATCAACTATAGTTATCACTTTGACCCTTCTATAGTATTATTCATAGTGTTCATGTGGTTGTCCCATTTCCCATGAGTAACAAAAGCTGACATGGCATCATCTCGAATTATGAGGGTTAATCATGATCGGTCAAATTCCAAGAGGCATAAATTTTGCATTTGAACACTAGTTGATGCAACTCTTACATCATTGGAAAGGTATTTGAGCATAGAATGACATTATGGTGTCCAAAACTTGAGCAATAATTTTTTACCCAAAAAAAAATTAGTTAAGGCCTCAAACAAGTCCCAAAAGTTTTCAAACCCCAAGTCTCCAAACAGGGTCATATCGATAAAACTACTTCTATAAGTTTATTCCTTCAATTTTTCCATTTTGAAAGCAACAATATAGATGAAAGTATATAGTGATCTAATCCAAATCAATATGACTAAACTTTATTACATTATTGTTTGGGCATGAAATCTCGCAACCAAACAAGATTTTCATCTCACAAGAAAAATGTGCTTTGGAATTGTTCAAAATGGAATATTGTAATCCCAGAAATGGAGGTAAAATTAATTCCTTTGAAAGATTATGCCTTTAAAGTAGTTAATGAATTTATTTATAATCAATTTGTCAGAGAATTGATTTCTCTTACCACTATCAGACCAAACATAATTTTTGTGGTTCGAACATTATCAAGGTTTTTATTTTCTCCCAATGAAACACATTTGAATGCAACAATGAAATTAATTAAGTATATCAAAGATACCTCACAATTTTTATTGTACTAGATAAAAATAATAACTTTATGTTGAATTATTTTTCAAATGCAAACTAGAAAGGAAATGTAGACAAAATGTAAAAAACCAGAAAGGAAGAAAGATTTTATTATATTGATAATTACTTGTGATATTCTTGTGTTCTTATTAAATTTGTTTATGATCTTATTTTATCTTATTTTCATCAAGAAATCATCAAATCAAAACATGAAGATCAAGGACACCAAATATAGGCACTCAACCAAGGCTAAAACCCCTCTCTAGGGCAAAACCCAGTCAAACTTCCACTAATCAAAGTGAGATGGACCAAGACCTTAGACTGGACCAAAATACATTCCTCCTCCACCAAGTCAACCTTCCAATATGATTCAACAAACTTCAGTAGTCTCTTGTATTACAACAGCTACAACCCAACAACAATCCAAAATTTTGACCTAGCTACTCTAGAATTTTGGCCCAACAACTCTAAAATTTCAGCCCATGTACAATACTGCAATTTTGGCCCTTCTAGAAACCCAAAAACTTCGCACGTGTAAAAAAAATAAAGAGAAAATACAATTTCTTATGCTTGACTAAGACTTCCTTCTTTTCTAGGGTTTCCTTCCTCTTCATTGAATTTTGCACCCTTTTTTGCCTCCAGCAACTATAGATCAAACTTGTTCTGAATGTGCTCCAAATGAGGTCAATTTATTGCCTTTATATAGTAGATGCTCCCCCTCAATTAGGTCAACTTGTTCAATTTGACACCAACTTGGTGGAGGAGGCCTAAAAGGCCCATTTTACATAAAAATAACTTTCTTAATGATTGATAAAGCCCAAGAAGGGTCTATTACATTATCACATGGATAAGGACACTTGACATATAACCTAAAAGCCTACAATGGAGGCTTTGAACTAGAAACCATTAACCCAAGCATGAAACCCATGCTTTAATAAGTCAATTTCTTTTATAATAAAAATTATTTTTCTTTCTTTTGATAAATACATTACATCATGACTTAAATACAATTATGAAGACTAACACTAGTTACATTCTTCAACACTCCCTCTTAACTAAGGAGGTATTCATAGTTACATACACATAGAGGTACATGGAAGATCTCAAAGTGATCTACGAAGAGTTCATAATACACGGAGTGCTACAAATTAGATAACTGACCAAAGTACTCTAATCAGGTGGGACTAAGGTGTACTCAAGCTTTAGCCACTTTAGGTACCATCAGGATTTTAATCTCTAACACCAACCCAGGGATCTAGGTGTGTATCCAAGGTCAGATCTCCATGACGAATGCCACCCTCCCTACTCCGGGATCTAGAAATCAACACATAGGCCAACTAGATGTCATCCCAAGGATCTTGTAGCCACAAGAGGCTTCATCTCTCCTTTTCAATGAAATCAGATATATATCCACCACTCCAAGCATGCTTCACGCGTTCAATTTTTTTACAGAGAGATCATGCACAATCACAACCCCAATTAGTAATAAACCTTTAAATATATACAAGTAAATTGAAACCTTCGGGGTCCTCAATCATTCAAATGCTACTTATACCATCATCAAGTTATCCAAATACAACTTGTCGAGAGCTTTCCTTTCATTTCTTCAGTAGCACCGAGTACAACCTCAATACTTTTCAAATTTTTGCAAATTCATGAATTGTGAAAATCTATATGTAGTACTTTCATTCAATCTTTGGTTTCACTCTTTCTTCAAGGTATTCATTATGACTGCCATAATATGCCATCCCTCTTAACTAGGGAGATATACCTTTTCTTCTGTCCAAGTTCCCTCTCAACTTAGGGAAATCAGCAACTTCTATTGGAGTAACTTTATCCATTTAAGGCTTCATTTATTTCTCATGGCATCTTTGATTATCATCGTACTTGTAGCTTCCTTTACCATGCTCATCATCATCTTTAATTACAAACATCTTCAACATCTTGAATATTATGTACCTACAAAAATTTAATAGCAAGTACAACCAAATACAAATATATAGAGGTATGAAGTAAACTATATCAAAATCATATGGAAGCATCAAAACATTCAATCTTTAGACATCAAATATTGAAACCGAGTTAGGTTTATACTCAACAACGGTCACATCTTTTTACATACTAGACTTCAACTTGCATATACATATCTAGGATTTCATTATCATGCACTAACATCTCATATAAATATCTATTAGGTAAACCCAAGATACAAATATCAATATATCAAAATAATTTTAATAAACCTAGGGTTTCATTCCTAGGATCTTACTCTATTTATTTACAATGGTTTTGCTCATAAACCCTAATTCACCAAATCCTAAATATCTAGGGTTTCATTTTATAACTTTAACAAACCCTAAAGGGTTAGGGTTTTTATCATGACATTACCAAAACCATAAACTTCAAAAGAATGAGATTTCATTATATGTTCTAGACTTCATCAACAAACCCTAAGAAGACTAGGGTTTCATTCTCAACATTGACATACCCTTAGCAATAATAGGCTAGGGTTTTATAGTGAACCCTAAAGATTAGGGTTTCACAAGAATGATCAAACAACAAGAGATAGAATAACGAGGGTAGATTCAACCTAATGATTAATCACCCTAACAAGAATTTTAATGATTCAAAATCCTAGACATAATGATGTCAGTAAAGAAAATTTCAAAATGTGTACCAAAATTTGTAGTTTAAGACATACTTTTGTTACTTTTTCACAAACCTTGTAGGACTTCAGTTCTTGAAGGGCTTCCTTCACAACAAAACTTATTTCCTAGTTCAAATCTTTTATGTGAGGTTTCCTCCATAACCTTTGTGTATTCTACAAGCTTTCCTATGAAGGAAAATATAAAGAGAACGTTATTAGTATTCAGTACAAACAAATCTTGATGTGAGGAGGAAACTAAACATAAAAGAGGAAACAAGGAACAAGATACTTATCTTTTAGTAAAATGGTGGAGGCTACCTCTTAATCGAGTCCTTTGAGGGATACCTTCACTTTAAACAATCCAAAAATGTTCTAACAAGATATATTAGACCTATAAACTCTAGAAATCAAAACATAAAAGAAAACATTACAAAACTTAAAATAGAAGGATATGTGAGTGATAGTATTCCCTAAGAGTCTTTAGCAAATAGACCTTTGATTTCGGATTCTTCAGTCTTGTTTCTCTTAGGTGGAGCTTCATCAACAACATTTGCATGTTCTTGTTCTCTCTTGTTATTCCTTGGATCTTCAGGGCAATGAATTTTGTAATGACCCATCTTACGACAATTGTAACATTCAATCTTGGATAGGTAAACTTTCTTCTTTGGTCCTTTGAACTTCTTGTATGTTCTCTTCTTGTGATGAGTAGAATAGGCATTTGAAGTGTTGTCTTCTTCATCCTCCTTGTTACTTACTAATGAGATGTGGGCTTCTTCTTGACTGCATGCATTCCGCATTTGTTCAACGGTTGGTGTATCCTTCCAACTACTAATTCCTAAAGAAAAGGAACTCCAAGACTTCGGTAGTCCTAGTAGTGCAGCAATCATGAGTTCTTTCTCAGGTATAACTTCATAAATCGCTTGGAGTTCATCTCTTATTCTAGATATCCTTAAATGACACAGTATCATCTTTCTTCATCTTTATCGTTCTTAGCTCATTCTTGAGACTAGCTATTCGAACAATATTTTTTATACTGAACAACTTGGAGAAGGATTCATATATTTCTTGAGCGAAATCTATATTGGATATGTATGGGATTCGATTTTCCTCCACTCCCTCTACTATTAGATTCATGGCCAAGATGTCAGTTTCACTAAATTTCTCCTTTCCTGCATCATATGTAGGTTTCTTAACTTTTCCGTGAACAAGATCCAAAACTTTGTGCTTAACAAGGATAATATCTATCTTTTTTTTCCTTGCCCTGTAGTTGGAGGCTCCTTCTAGCTTGTTTTCTCCCTTAATTGTAGTTAACATAGTTTCTATAGATAGTAGGCTTCTCTTCTTATATAATCATTTTCCTCAATGACCTTCCTTTGATCCCCTTTTCTTCAATAGATTTTCAAGTTTCCTTGTTCTTCCTTCTTCACCTTAGCTTTGATACCATGTTAGAAAATCAAAAAGGAAAAAAGATTTTCTTATATTGATAATTACTTGTGATATTATTGTATTCTTATTAACTTTGTTTATTATATTTTGTTATCTTTTTTCATCAAGCAATCATCAAATCAAAACATGACAATCAGGGATACCAAATATAGGCATTTAGCGAGGGCTAAAACCCCTCTCGAGGGGAAAACCCAATCAAACTCTTCCACTAAAACAATGTAAACTTTGAAACGGGAACTATAAACTCAAAATGGGAATTCTAGCCCAAAAACCCCATAAAAACATCAAAAACAGTGCTAAAAACAAAAAGTGTTGATGCTGGAATAACACCTTTTTTCTAGGGTAAATTTTCAACATGTTTTAAAAATGGCAGTGAAAACCAATTTTTTGTGCAAAAATTGTCCAAAAAACACCCTCAAAATGAAAAGTGTTGGTGTTCGAATAACACTTTTTTTTCAATGGTAAGTTTTGTGCAAAAACCACCCTCAAAACGAAAAGTGTTGACATCGATATAACACTTTTTTTTCAAGGGTAAAATTTCAACATTTCGAAACAATGGCATAAAAGATTTTATCATGAACCTGAAAAACATTAAAATTTCAAAAGAATAATGAAAACATAAAATAAATTAAAACATTAAAACAATGAGAAAACACAAAAAAATAAATAAATAAATAAGGTTAAAAAAATAACAAAACATAAATTAAAATATATACTTAAAAAAAAAAAACAAACAAACAAACAACAAACAATACAAAACAAAACAAAACATATAAAAAAAAAAATATTAATAACATATATAGATATATATATATATATATATATATACAAAACGAAACAAAAAACCTATAAAAGATAAGAACTAAAAAACTAAACAAGTAAATATTAAGAAAATCATATTTTGAAAAAAATAATAAAATAAAATTATCTTGTAAACCATTAAAATAATAATAATAATAATAAAAGAAATTATTAAGCCCTCGCTCTTTTATTTAAAAACAAAAATATTTTAAAATTTAAAATTTTAAACGTTCTTTTAAACAAATTTTTTTATTAAAAAATTAAATAAAAAAAAATTAACAATTGTTTTTTAAACAATTTTTTTTGTTAAAAAAAAAAATAACAATTGTTTTTTAAACATTTTTTTTATTTAACAAATATAATATATAATTATATATATATAGAATTACTTTTTTAAACAATTTTTTTTTTATTTTAAAAAAAACACAACACACACACACACAATTAACATATTTTTTTAAACAAAATTTCTTTTTTTTTATTAAAAAATAAAATAATAATAATAAATAAATTAATTTTTTAAACATTTTTTAATTTAAAAAAATAAAAACAAAAAAAATTACCCTACGCCCCAGGGTCGTGCCACTGTTGACACCTAATCCTCACGATTGGGTGAATTCATGTAAATAATTAAATTAGGAATGTGAACAGTCATCAGGAGACGAACTGAACAGTCACACCCATTTGTATATAACAATAACATACCTGATGGAATAAACGAATCAATTTTTCTGCCTAATGGAGTTACTGCCTGGCCTGACATGGTATCAGAGCCAACTCCTCTTTTAGCTTATGCTCCTTGTAACTCCCTTCACTGTTGCTGCTGTGGGTTGTACGCCTATCTGTCATATGCTTTTTATTTCTAAACGTTGTACGCATGTCTGTCATATGCTTTTTATTTCTAAACGTTGTACGCCTGTCTGTCATATGCTTTTTTTCTGAACACTGGCCCTATCACAAGCGTTGGTCCTTTGTGTATGAAGCTATGTTAGTTTTGATTCTTGAAAGAATTGCAAAATAATTATTATTGGCAGTCCTGTGTATGTTGGAGCCTCCGTTGAGCATTGTATTCATTGTGTGTGCGAACGTTGGAACCTCCGTTGAGCGTTGTTTAATGTATTCGTTGTGTAGCATTGAGTACCAATATACCACAGTCCCCTTCCATCGACCGCCCATTTTTTTTTATCGAAACTTTTAACCAAATGAACTCGAAGTTGTGGAACCTTTAACACAATAACAAACGAACTATGTTCCGATTGTATTGGAATTTGAATCCTCTAAGGAAATTTGTTATTTTGCCGTTATACTTCTTTCTTCCGCATTGAGTTCCGGATTGATTAAAGAATGGAATACTCCTGCTGGAATGTCTGTGAATCGCTAGATCGAAACCCTCTTACAGCCCGACATATCTGTTATGCATGTAATTATGTGATCTTTAGTCGCCCCCTCCTATTCGTGAGTCGCACCATTTGCAAATCACGCCATTAGGTTGGGAGCTTGAGACTCGGCATCATTGACAACGATGTATTTATGCTTTGATACCTTAAGCTCATCTCCTGAACGCTTAAGCTCTTTTGTACGCTGTCTATTGAATGCTAGATTTTGGTACCAAAACATAAGTTTTGGTTTACACACAGGTCCCAAGCGGTGGAGGATTTTGGTACCAGAACGTAAGTTTTGGTTTACGCACCCTGACGTGACAGCTCGTCGGTGTTTCATTCCTGTCGTCTCTTCCACAGGCTCGGTAGGCTCATCACCCACTACAGCAAAGAGATCAGTAGCTACCTTGTCTCCAAAAGCGATAACCTTCGCTACGCTATCACGGAAACCCTAGGCTACATTTTGGCCCGGGACGATCTCGTATTTTTTTGCGAAAATAACGTGAACGTATTCGACAGGGTGAGCCTTTAACTAAAACATGGACTAAAACAAGGAGCTGGACTTTGGTGAATTTTAAACTCGTGTGAAAGGATTGGGCATCCCATGCTGTATACTGCGCATACATTGAATGATTTTTATTGGTAGTTGTGTACATTTTTGAAAGGCATTTTCTATCTGTGTATTGAAATTGTGATGACAGTGATTCATTGGGTACATGAAAATATTAGGTTAGAAATTTTAGTGGACGACAATACTCTTTGAGAATGCCCTTTTGAGTACATTTTTACTGTATATCGGCAGAAGTATTTTTTTTCTATCAGCAAAAAGTTTTTTTTACAAAATGCATTCAATCATATCCATGGTAGGAATAGTTCTCACTGGCAAGGAGAACTACCCTAAATGGTCTCGGATGATAAAACACACCCTCATCTTCAATGTGTTGTGGAAAGGAGTGTGTGTCGGAGAAGGAGACAATGACCCAGTACAGCCTACCTCAGACAAAGAACTCGTCATTTGGGAAAACAAGAACAGCAAAGCTTATGCATTAATCACAGCATCTGTAAATGAAGAGGTGAGTTGCCATATTTCGTCATATTCAACTGCCTTTGAAGCCTTACAAAAGTTGAAAGAACTCTATGACTCACATTCTGCACTTGAGGTCGTTCAACTCATGATTAAACTCTTCATTCTTGAACTGCAAAATAATGATCCTCTTGCTCTCGCATCTGAAGTAAAGTCTATAATGCATGATATCAAATCCACTAAGGTTGAATTGGATATTCCTCTTATTGCTTTTTTCAAGGCACTTTATCCTACTTACTCCAATTATCTTGAGTCATTACAAGAAAATGGAAATCTCAGAGATATAACCTTTGACTCTCTTGTGAAAAAGTTTGTTAAAAGAGAGAAAGCTTTTGGAAAGAAGACAACCCCTGAATCTTCTGAAGAGACTGTGTGCCTTGCTCATAAAGAAAAGCATCCTACTCAAGATTCTACAAGAGGA
>APFE030343804.1:209172-328554 GCA_000404065.3 Pinus taeda | reverse complement strand
TCACCAAGCCCCATGAACCATCTCAAGGCTGATGCTTTTAGTGTGGCTGGAAAAAGTCTGAGCCTATGGGCATCATCAGTATAGCCATATGTCCGACATACAATGTCAAATTTGAACAAGAATGAGTCCGGATCTTCTGAAGCCATACCATAGAAATTAGGTAGCACTGATGGTGGTATATTTTTCATTTTGATCTCATCATCTTCCTGTGGTTCTTGTATGGGAAAAGGAAAAGTGGACTCTTCCTCATCTCTCTGTCTTTAATGTGGTGCTGACCCATCTCCTTCCTCAGCGATCTTAGTAGATTTTTCTGTATCAGAGTCACTTCCTTCAAAGAGGCGATTAAGGTAAGAGTTTTCAGTGTCTAGAATGTGTTCAATTTCTGGAGTGTATTGAATCACTGCACTACTTTCTCCTTGTGTGGCAGACCTAGAAAAGTCCCTCTTCTGAGATTTATGTATGTATAAAGTTCGCCTTTCAACGAGAGTGAGTCTCTGTCCTGATTTTTGTTTATCCTCTAATGCTTGAATGAAATTTTCCTCAGCTGGTGTTGAATTCTTTACAGAGTCTGCTCCTGATGATGATGGGTTAGCTTTTGAAGGGTGGGGGTTCTTCTGAATCTACCCTGACTGTCTCTAAACCTAGGCATAAATGAACATGACTTTTAACTAAAAAAAAATTGTTGATTTTTTTTGTCTATTAAATTTTTCAATCCTTTAAGTACACCTCCCCGGCAACGGCGCCAAAATGTAGTGTCCTATCTAGGGGTGCTAGATCGGTCTAAATTAATTGTCAACCAGGGTGCGTATACTTAGAGGTGTGTGCCTAAAATGTATAAGCATAAAGGATCTACTTTAAACCTATGACTCCTAAGTACAGTGCTGGGATTAAATCTATTGTTAAACTATCAATCAAAGCCTTAACTAAGCATCAAACCATATGCTATTAACAGCTAAAATGCAATCCATAACGTGCTATATATGACTATCTTTAAAGGCTCGGTCTCCTTACAGAGACACCAACATGAAACCCCTGTTCAATGTCATTCAACAGTCATGAATATTTAATGAAGGCATGCAAAGGAAAATTCATATACATTGTCCATATTAGTGTTTTATACACAGCCCTGGATCGAATCCTTTACGGGATGCAATTCACAATCTAGAAGAGGGTTTATTCGAACACATGTACAGACATCTAATTAACGCATTCATAAACACAATCAAATCTCTGAACATATAAATCGTATTCAAGTATCATTCAAACGATTGACTGTAAAACGAAATTAAAACCACAATGTAAATACAATGCAAACGTAATTGAAATGTCGGTATACCACACACGCAGGGCCCGTCCGCGTCTCTGGCACACCGAGATAATCACACCACGATCACAGTATTAAGACAAAGAGATTGTAATACGATATTATATTGAAAACCAAAAGCTATGTTCTGAAGTGATAATGTAAAAACGTAACAGTCTGCAATATCAAAACGATAGTGTAAACGAACATATGTCCCGGTTCAGTCTTTTAATTACATGCATTACATCCTTTGAAAAATGGATGTTTATCCATAGGCGACTGTTGCTGCTTTTGGTAAAAACGCAGAGATGTTCCTAATCTACTTACGCATATTAAAACTAGGAAACAACTTAAAAATCAAATGGACTAAAACTGAGTGCTGTTGCTACTTTTGTGCCAACATGCCAGAGTTGACTAAGCGTTGACCATGCATATAGGAGGAATGTTTCCAACGCGGGATAGGTGCTTGTCCATGCTTGGACATTCCTCTTTTCGCCCATGCCTTTCGCTCCAACCTGGCTGCCATGCCACATGTCACATAATAAGCCATTTACAGGTTGTTGAGACTTCATGTAGTGATTTAGGCCAAAAATCCTAATTTATCAACACAAAACCCCTAGATCAATTAATATGCAATTCAACAACTATAAACTATTAAATTAATTAATTTCCAAGGCATTTGAGGAATGAATTATGAGAAAAAGGTAGGAAATGGTCATGTTTTGGGAGGGAAAAAGGGGTCTTAGAATGGTACCAACAAGAAGCATAAATTGCTTAATTTCTAACCTTTTTGAGCTCAAGAAGAGCCTAGATGGGGGTTTTTTAGCATCCCGATCTCATTAGCAGCATGGATTTTCTTATTTGAGCACTTTGTGGAGGACTTTTTGTAGGATCAACTCCTTTATTGCCAAAGAAAAATAATGATTTGAAGCAAGGTGAAGTTATTTTGAGCATGGAGAGATCCTAGTCAGAGGTTTTCCAGCTTTCTTATTTCATCTACAGCAGTTGTTACTTTTGTATCTCATCTCTTTTTAGTTTTTTCTCATTATGTGTTCATGAGAGAAGCCCTTTTCAGTACTTTAATGTGGAATTTTTGTATGTTTTTGTGCTTGGATTTTAGGTGGAGTACAAGGACCTGATGTATGAGTCCTTTTTATGTTCACATTTTCATGACTTGTTGTAGGGAGTCATATTGTTGGAGTGATAATTCTTTGTAGGAGAATCAATTCACTTTATTGTGAACAATTTGTATGTACTCATTTTCCACTGAAATGCATAGAGTGGTTTAGCTGTTGGAGCAGGCTCGGAGACGTAGCCTAGAAGGGGTGAACTCCATCAACAAATGTTGGTTTCTTCTCTTCATATTTTGTGATTTTGAGTTGCATGTGAATGTGCTATTATTACAAGTTCATATGAAAACCAAAATGACCATCTTAAATAGGTTGTGAAACATGTTTACATTTTTAAGACCCATTTTGTTTACTTGCAAAGTGTCATAGGACAGTCAGTTTTTGAGAGGAGAATTTCTCCTCCATTTTCAGATCAGGTGGTATCAGAGTTGGTTCTAACCAAGTTATAAGTATGGTTAACAAAATTAAAGCTTGAAATACTCCAAGAGTTGGAGGAGATTAATTTGTCTCTTCGAATGGAGAATGTTGAGCTGAGGAGCTTGCTTGAAATTGCATAGGAGGAGAAAAGAAAAATGTGCCTACAGTTGCAACATGTATTGGAGGAACATATTGGTGAGAGTTACATTCCTAAAGAAACAATGAATCCCTCCAAAATGAATCCAATTCATTGGCATGGTCCAAACACAAGATATGGACCTTATGTTGAGAATGATGCTTGTGAATTTTGTCGGCATCTAAAAGATTCTCCTTATGTGCCCAGTGGTAAAAGTGGGTGGTTTGAGTCATCATCTACTTCGTCGTCAGCATTTGAAATAGAAAATATGAGTGACAAATCAAAGGAGGTAATTAGCATCTATATTTCTACTCCTTGAGCTAATGTTGATAACACATATTTTGCAACTTTTGAAAAGCATACCAAATATATTGGTATGAGGCTTTTAACTCAGATTGGTTATGAAGGAAGAGACGTCAGAATCAATGGCCAAGGTATCATTAATCCTATCGAGGTGAAGAAATGACCACGATATAAAGGATTGGGTTATGGTCATGGAGAAATTGGAGAGTGCTATAAATTTGTTGAGGAAAAGAAATCGTTAATGATTATATGTTACACCATGATGGTAGTGATAATGGTGAATTGTATCCAAAGAAAGATTATTGTTTCAAAGGACATGCAAAGTCCAGTCCTCATAGTCAAATTCACAGCCTAAAGGGCAGGTATAAGTCTCATGGGGATTTTAAAAATGTTGGTCAATTTGATTCTTTATGGGACATGTTTCCTTGCACATTTTGTGATGCAACTGACCATTGTGTAGTTGAGTGTAAGCAACGTATGGAAATGGTCATGGACCAAACCTTTGGAACTGTTAGTGTCAGTCTTTCCAGCCTTCCTACAGTGATCAAATATGCTCTTACAAAGTGATTTTGAAGTGTCAAGGTCAAATTTTGTCATTTCAGTGAGGCTTCAAGCAAAATTTGGTCACTAGGCATTAGGTCTAGGGTTTGCTCTCACTCTTTTCAAAGTTGCCCAAATGCCAATTTATGTCACTATTTAGATGAGTCTATCATCATTCATATGGTTTTCATTATCATCTCAGTGTCTAATGAGTCATTTTACACCTTGTTCATGCTTCAATTGCGCCTAGGTAAGGTCATTTCCCTCTCCTAGGGTTTTGAAGGCAATTTCTCTTGGACGGTCAAATCATCGGCAAAACTTGTTTCCTGATGTTTATACACCTTCCCCTACCCTTAAAGTACCTTACCAAATTCTTCCCATCACTGAGATTCCCCAAATTCCTCATTTTCGCACAAACCCTAGTTTCTAGCTACAACTTGGCAATTTTCTAGGTTGGGCCCGTGTTTTTCCCTTTTGGACCCTTTCCCCTCATTCAATCTCTGAGATTCCACTTTCCCCTGCTCCCCAACATCCCTCCCCACTACCAAAAATTTCCCCAAGAATTTAGAAGCCCCCTATCCCCTTCATTTCGACAAAATTCCTTGTTTCACACATCGGGACAAGTCGCACTCAAATGATGTTCCAAAGCAATAAAAGATGAATTTGGGAAAACTGAGAGAGGTTTTTGTCCACCACATTCCAAAGAAGAAAAACCTCCTTCAATTTTTGCACAGGTGTCATGTTTTGAGAGAAATGTCAAAGAATATCGTTGCCTCAGGAGAATCAAGGGCACCTCTAAAGTGACCTTGGGAAAATCAAGTTTTCTCCTAGCTTGGTTGGCCAAATAATTTGCTTGATGGGTAAAATGATAACTAGACACAACGAGATTTCCAATGAGCTATCATGAGCTCAATTTGGAATTTAGGAAGGCATTCAAAAGTTGACTTCAACAGCACTCTTCCTTGAGGCAGCCTCATTTGGCACTTTTTGAACAATCTTGGGAGATTTGACTTTTGACAAGTCAAATGAACTCCAAATTGAAAAATTCCAGTTGGGTTGGAAATTAGGCTCAAAGACCTTTCCAACGAGCTATGCTTAAGCTGATTCTGACACCGGGAATGCCTGCAAAATGGCGCGACCCGTTACAGGCACGCGACCCGTCAGGGCACCTCCAGCAGTGTAAAAATTACACAGGCGCGACCCGTCAGAGGCGAGCGACCCGTTGGGAATTCCTGCACCAAATTTCGCCAGTAAGCTGCCAAAAAACCCCGGATTGCTTCAAGGTTGCAAGTAGGCCTCTCCTCATGAAAATACATTGTTTGCCAAAGTGTGAAAAGCATGTGAATGTGGTTTAAAGCCAATCATTTTGAACTAATGAATCCAATGCATATTTGCTCAAAAATGTCAAAGTGTTGGTTGAACTAGGGTTTGTCTTGTTGTTTTCAAGGTTATCCTTTATACCCCCACTTTTCCCTACATCCTATTTCCACCTCCCTCATCATTTTATTCATTCTCCCTACCAAAAAATATCAAAAGCCCTAAACCCTACCCCTATCCCTAAAAAATCAAGAAACTAAACCTAAACCCTACCTCTCATAAAGCCTTTGCAAATCATATATATGTGATGGGGTATATATCATGATTCCTTCCCTTAACTCCCTATTTCATATGTTTTTCCCAATTTCCCTTCAAAGTCTCCCTTCCCTAAAATTTCCCTTGTGCTATTTGTCCCCTTGAAACAGCATCTCAAACAGTTGAAACAACATTCAAACAGTCAAAACAGCAGGGTATCCCATGGGAGGATTTTATCTCTTGAGAGGCTATGCTTATCCGGCTCAATGCTCATTTAGAGAGGTTGTTGGCTAACGCTAACCAAGATAAGAAATTGTTGAGAAACATGAAGAACCATTATTGGGCGATAATGCACTTGTGCAAGGGAAAAATGAAGATGTTCCAAAGGCGGTTGGCCAAGGCACAAAAAAGGAGAAAGAGGCCCGATCCCCTCCATATCTTGGCCGAGGCTTCACTGAAGGACCAAGGCACTAAATAGCCTAGCCACAGCACAAATCCCAAGAAATTTTGATCATTTTGGGTAAATTTTGGTTTTTTTCAGGCAATTTACAGGTTTTCTCCATTAACGGGTCTCACCCCCCGTGAGACCCTTCATCCCGGCAACTCCATTTTGCAAAAACTCAGCATTTCCATATTTTTCATGGAAAGTTACACTTGCTCAGCCATTACTAAGAAATTTCATCAAGTTTTCGGCCTCCAAAAAGTCAAAAAAACAAGCAAAAAATGACTTTCTGCCACATTTTTGACACACAGAAAGCAGTCTTGGGAGATTGCAATTTTGGAGGGGAAAATGGCCACCAAATTCAGAAATTCCACTTGGTTTGGAAAGTAAACATCCATACCTTTCCAACAAGCCTACTCTTGCTTCATTTGGACACCTGGAAATACCTCAAAATCAGCTCCAAAGTAGCGCGACCCGTTCAGGAAGAGGGCGCGACCCGTTGGGCAGTTTTCACAGGAATTCATCTACAGCTCAGGAATTCGCCCAGCTTTGACCAGTTTTGACTTGGGATGGGATTTTTCACCCTCTTTGATGTAATTAATGTATTTTCATGTTGACATGACACTTATTTACCTATTCTAGAAGATTCATTCATGAAATAGAAAACATTTAATGAATGAATTGGTTTCCTAGTTTATAGAGGCAAGTTGTTTTGACTGCCTAGTTTTTAGTGCTAAGTTTAGAAGTGGTTGAAATAGCTCCTAGGATAGTGAGCTCAACACCTAGAGGCTAGGGAATAGGTTGGCTTTCCTATATCATGTATTTTCTCAATCATTTCCAGGGGTTGGAAGGTTGGACTCTTGAGGGAGAAGCTATCATTGTATTATTTCACTGTATCTTTGCAATTTTTGGCTAAGGAAGACCAGGGTTTTGCAGTCCTTTTTGGGATTCTTGTGGTTACATGTATTGATGGTGTGTTTCTCTATGTACCTGTAAGTGTGTTATGTGAATCATTTCCTTTCTTTTCCTTCTGCACATTAAGAAAACGAAGTGTTAAAGTAAGAATTCATGACTGTCATGCTCTACTTTTAAGTTTGTTTAATTTCAATGTTTTCTACTGTTTAAGGAGAATTCAAAGTTATTTTTTGCTCTCCTTACTCCTCACCTATCATTCCTAATCATCCACCTCAATCAAAGGCATCAATACTGTCTCCTACCTCGACCCAAAGAACCCCCTGCAGAAACTGTGTTCAATCCCCGCACCCAAAATTGCCATACCCTCAATTTGCCACCAAAAACCCTAAAAATCCCAAATCAACCCTTTTGATCAGTTTACTAGCCTAAAATCAGTGTTACCCTATTGGTCATCTCATCCATTGAAGATTTTACTGAGATTGACCGGAGAGAGCCTTCTCCTGCCCCGTAGGGCTAGCTACGAGTCTAAATGGTTTGATGTTGCCTTGAGGTTTGCCTTTTTCAGCCTGAGGTGAAATTTCAAGCGCTAACACATCCTATACATAACGTTGCATAAAAAACATGTACACACACCATATATACACAACGCCACATGTGCACACATCATAGATGTAACATGTACAACATATAAAACATATGCACAATAATAGTACCACACATCCAAAACCGCATTGTCCTTATTAAGAAACCTATTTCCAGTGTCTTATCCATGCTTATCCTCGCATGCTGTAGGCCACACTGCTTTCATTTTGTTGATGTATCCCTCGATATAACCTATCCATAACATAATCATAGGCATAATAAAAGAATACAATAGAAATTTATATCCGTATGATATTGACCTCATATATTTGTCATGACTACTCTTCCCATGCACTATAAGAAAAAGGGACATTGGTGAGGGGCGAAAAATGTCACCATAAGCTCATTGGTGACGGTCAAAAGAGCCTTCGCCACCAAAAACTGAACATCACCAAAGGTGGCATCGCCAAAAGTATAGGTGTTGTAGTGACATTTAAAGTCCATCACCAATAATGATTTATAATGATGGATAGTGACCGTCACCATTTCATATGAGCAATGGTGACGAACCATAGCCTCCGTCACAAAAAACTAAACGTCACCATAGGTGGTGTCGCTAAAAGTATAGGTGTTGTAGTGACATTCAAATTTCATCACCAATAATGATTTATAATGATGGATAGTGACCATCACCATTTCATATGAGAAATGGTGACAGACCATAGCCTCCGTCACCAAAAACTAAACATCACCAAAGGTGGCGTCACCAAAAGTATAGGTGTTATGGTGACATTCAAGGTCTGTCACAAATATTGATTATAATAACGGATAGTGACCGTCACCATTTCATATGAACAACAACAATTTATTGTGATGGATCTTTCATGGTCGTCACTATTGGTGCATATATATGGTGACATTCATTGATCGTCACCAAAATCCGCATTGCTAGAAGTATAGATGTTATGGTGACATTCAAGGTCCTTCACGAATAATTACTATAATGACGGACAGGGATCATCACCATTTCATATCAAGAACAACGATTTATGGTTACAAACCTTTGAAGGTCGTCACTATTGATGCATATATATGGTGGCGTTCATTGACCGTCACCATTTCGTATTTTGGTGAGGGTCAAAAAATGTCACCAAAGCTCATTAATGATGGTAAAAAGAGCCTCTATCACCAAAAATTGATTTTCGTCATTCCATATGGATGTCATGGCACAATGGAATAGAACCACCAACCTCCTACTTGTAAACCAGGTGCTCTTCCATTGAGCTAACACCCTTTAAAAAATTAGACTTTTAAAAATTAGACCTTGAAACTTCATAAATTGTAAATTCTACAACTTTCAATAAATTAAAGTCTCGACAATATTTTACTAAACAAGCAAAGCAACATCAAAGCTGCAAGTCCCAACCTAATGGTTATGAAAGTTATGAAAAGTGGGTGGAGGGAAATGTAATTGTGTATAAGAGAATCAACATGTTCAGTTGAATACTCAATTAGAAGTAAAACTCTGAAGACATTTATAATCTATAAATGACCTATAACTAGAAAATGCACCAAATATTGCAAAGGAAATGTCATAAGTGGATAGCATATGAAAGAAGAAAATTGATGAAGACAAATGCAACATGTTATAGGTTGAGTGAGAAAAATGTCAATGTTGTTGTTGTTTTGTGTTTAGATATCTGAATGATATCTAAGCTTATGTGCAAATGTAACACAGATCTCCGAAAACCATGAAACACACACACACACACACACACACACACACACACACACACACACACACACACACACACACACACACACACACCAACACACACACACACCACACCACACACACGCACACACACACACACACACACACACACACACACACACACACACACACACACACACACACATATATATATCCCCTTTACCTAAACCAACATGCAATTTGGAATTTCACAAGTCCGAACTCAAAACATGACAACAACCAACAAATAAAATAAATTGACTTGAACAAAAAGCAATAGCTTCACCTTCATTCTTGACCTATTTCTGTTTATTTGAATTTGACTTGTTACATTCTTTATCTGACAAGGAATCAAAATAATGACTAGTATTAAATTCATCCAACACGGACTTTGGAGATACCATTCACATTTGCGTTTTTGTTGCCATGCCTAAAAACCATGGATATCCATGTTGACAGTAGAATAAGATGTGTGTCTGTTGCTCAAGAACACATTCCTTATTAACCATTGTTACCTGACAGAAACCAAAGAGACAACACAATATTAGTGTGCACAAAATCCCCTACCGAAATATAATCATAAGTTAGCTAAGAGGTCTAAAAGATGTTCTTAATTAATGAAATTTGTATTTGGAAATTTTGTTTCTTTAGATTTAAAAATGACTATTGTACAACACTTCTGTCTATTTATCCAGGCAATTATATCATAGCATATGTCACACAATATCAATCTACGATACCTAAAGTAGAAAAGGCAAATTTGCTCAAGAAAATAGATTTAGAAAAGAGCTTTGAAAACTATATGTTTGTCATCAAAGATTTAATTAGTTTAAAAACAAACTAGTTGGGGTTTGAAAATCAAAACCATTCATAGGAAATGAACAAAACAATGGCCAAAGTTGCTTTCATACAAATAAAGCTAGAGTCACTATTTTCATTGCAAATAACTAAAATATGGGCAGTGGTCTAACATTTAGAGCTTATTTGCAGGGAAGACTCGTCAATACCATCTTTTTTTTTCCACGGTCTGTTGTGTCTCTAGATCCAGATCAGATAGCTTGTTATTATCAAGTTCTACCTTTCAAGTGTTAATTTCTAGCTCACCTTTTAAAACACAATTCTACCACTCCATTTGATTTTGTTTTGTCAAGAGAATTGGTAGGACCTTCCCATCCTCCGTTTTACATCAATAAATAACCATCCATCAATGATATAAAGAATACAACAAAGGCCAAAGGTGCACTTCTTGTATACCTATGTTCTAGGAATCATTTGACCTTATTAGTGCAAAGAGATCACCCTAAAAAAATAACATCCATGTGGAATTTACAAAACTTTTTAAAATCAAGCTCTAAGTAAACTAATAAAAATATGAACATTCTTTTAATCAATAAAATATCTGACTTAAAATTAAAGTAGCCTAGAATTGAATGTTATATCAACCATGTCAAGTAACTAACATCAGGTGAGAAATACAGGCCATGCATATTGGATTAGCGAAATAATTCATGTGATAAAGCTCAAAGTTAAACAGATGACTTACAACTAAGAAACACGAATAAATGACTTACAACTAAGACATGAGGTTTCCCTTTCGACCATGTCGTTAAATAACTCTTCTTTATGTCACATACCATTAAACTTTTTCTGATACTAGGTGGAAGTGGTATTGTAACATTAACCTTCGATAGAGTCTGTGTCCACGACTACTTCTCAAGATACGCTCCATTACCGGCATTTGGGGCTAGATAAGATACATGCAAAAATCATCAACATGAAAATGAAATCTACATCCTTGTAAAAAAATGGGAGGAAAAAAAAAATCAACAAATTGAAATAGATTGTAGGATAACTCATTCCTACAACATGATTATCCTGTCATGAACAATAAAAAAATAAGGAGAAATGTAATTTTTTCCACATTTTGACAATCATTTCCTTTTGCATATTCTATGAGAAATTGATGAAAAAAGTCAGCTAAAGCTTCTCAACATCAAGATTATAGTAAAACATAAAGGAACTGCTCCAACACATATAATCCTAAAAATAATTATCTATACATATAAGTATTTATTGAGGACATTGCATTTTGTGAATATGGAAGTTAAATATTTGAAATAACACAATTTATGGTACCACTTCCTTACGAAGTCCATTCATTCGAGTACTTATGAATTCCATTCAGAAATTTCTTCAAAGTTCAAAGTTCAAACAATTGACATGTAGTCTAAAAACCTCAGATTTGAAAAGGAGATAACCCAATGATGTAGAGTATATATCTCAGATTTATATATCCTAGTTTCCAGACATTGAAATGACACATTTTAGCATACTATTGTGAATTCAACCCAAAATGCTAGAAAAAAATATTGATGGTTATTTTTGTTAAAATGGAACTAGTGCAAAATTCTGCTTTTAATATTTCCTTTGGGGAATATAATTGTGGCATTGAATTCCTCTTTTCTAGAGGATCAAAATCGATCTAAAGATCATCAAATTTGGATAAGTAGAAGTAGAAGTGGAGTTTTGAATTTATGTTTCTCTCTTGTAAATTATTGAGGTTGGCATCAATTATATGTCGACTTAAGAAGATCAAAACTCACGTCCCCTCAACTCCACTTAATTATATATATATATATAGATATATATATATATATATATTATATATAATATATATATATATATGAGCATTCTCTCTCATTTAGGACACATCAATCAAAAGAAAAAGATATCTTTGTGGCAACGAAGATTAAGGAGGATAAATTATGGTTATTGTTGGGACTGTTTTGGTTAGGGGTTTGTCATAACAGGTCCCAGTTTGGAAGCAATGTTCCGCTATGGTTAAGGACAATCTTATATATGGGTTGTGACTTTTTTCGTATGGGACTTCTTCTTGTAGTTTGGCCGCAACTAGAATATATTCTCATGGCTTGACCGCAAGCCTTGAATCACTTGCCCATGAAGCTGAAATAAAATAGAAATTCATTGACCTTATATGATATTATTCAAGTTCTTGTTGAGGATGACATGGAAACTTAAAAACAGGCTAGGACTACTACAAATAATGGAGCCCTTGTAAGAAGAAAAAGGCTGCATTGTTTATGTTAGAGTCGGTCTTGTCAGTCCTCCATCAGAGATCAAAACTCTTTATGCATTTCATTTTTAGGAGTCCCGCTCCATTCACTCAACTGCATTCCGCTAGGGGCATGCCATACTCTGACGGAAAATGTCATGCTAGTCATTTCCCCTCATGTCTGGCACCTGCTAGCTTAGGTATTTTGTCAGTGTTCACTAAAGTCCATGACAGTTAATGTTCGATCTTTTAATGGGCGAGAGTCATTTTCAGTCATTAGGTCTAGGGATTAGTTAATTTGGTCTTCAACCATGTCCAATAAAGCCATGCAGGCTAGGGGGAGGCCCTTACAAAGTTATGATTCAAAGATTTTCATCGTCATGTTGACAGATTACGACTGTTCTTCAAAACTCTATTTTGAAGAAAAGTCAGTTTGTCATTTGTGATAATTTTAAAAAATGTCTTCAGTTGATTTCTTCAGGTACAATTATGGTTTCCTTGGCCGAATGCCATGTCATGCGACCACTACAAGAAATGCCAAAAATTTCATCATTCTAGCTAAAAATTCAAAGGGAAAAGTGAAATTCAGTGTTGCATTAAATAAGTGAAAAGTGTCAAAATAAAACATTAGCAAAATGGGTTTTGGAGAAGCAAAAATCAAACCCATGACCCCCAATGCCTTTATAAAGGATTCCCACAAGAAACAAAATCATTGTGAACACCAATGAAGAGAGAAACATTGCAAAGTGAGTGTGAGAGTGCAAGCACGCATTTGGAGTGAGTTTGGAGTCATTTTCAGGAGCGCGGCGCACACACAGAGGGGTGCGGCACATATAAAGAGCGCGGCGCACAGAGCGTGATCCCACAGTGTAAAGTTAACATGGGCACGACGCATATACCGAGTGCGGCGCACTGGGTTTGCTGCACGGCGCACACCCACAAAGGCTCGGATTTGTGCCAAACTTGCAACAAATCTCTTTGAAACCCTTCAAATCGACAGGTAGGGTCTATATCTTGGCTTGCTCATCAAATTTTATGAACATATGGTGGTTCATGGCTATGTATAATTGCAATAAAAAAATCCTAAACCCTACCTCTTGAAAACATCAAAGCCATTGCTCTAGGGTTGAAAACTTGTTGTGTTGATGCCAAGGCTCCTCTTTCACCTCTCATTTTTTCACTCTTTTCCATTGTTCCCTTCCCTCCTATCCCATTTTTCCCTATTTTCCCTACCCTAAAACATTACTAAACCCCTATTCCCTATCCCTCCACTCATTGGTCAATGTAAACCCCAAAACCCTACCCTATAAAATCCCCAAACCCTCCTACATATCCCTGAACAAAATTTCCCCTCATAACACCTATTCCCATCATATTATTCCCCTTCCTAACACTCCCTTTTCATTGTTCCCCTTGGTGACATATATCACAACAACACCTAGTTTCATACCATCATCAAAGGGAAGTCCAAACACAGTACACATATAGTAGTCATGGCATCTGAGCATTCATTGGAGTATGAGATGGAGACCCAAAGTGATTCATCCTCGGAAGAACAGGCTCCCCAGAGACATCACAAAAGTGGAAAACATGTTAGGGCTGAGCCAACCACCCTCACAGAATTGCAGGCCTGCCCTCTTGCCATGTCATGTTTCTAGCATCTATCATGTTTTGAGTTTTGTCAAAGGGTGGCTAATGTTAGAGTTCATCATGAGTTGGCCCGTCCTTTTGTGCTTCACTTACATGGAGGTCACTCTATCTTGGCCAGGGTCACCTTCACACTGACACCTAAAACTGTCTCATTAGCAACCAGCATACCGAATGTTAGAGAACAGTGGCACAAGAAACAGAAGGTGGATAGGCAACATTATGAGCCTTACATTAAGGCCAGTTTCTTGAGGCAGCTCCAAAGAGTCTTTCCATTCAGATATTTGAAGATGAATATGCTCCACTCATGAAATTGATCATGAAGTACTTACCTGTAGAAGGGAGGTTCTCTCGTCCTATATGCCTAATCACATCAAGGTGCTCATGCACTTTACCAGGGTACGGATGATGAACATCCCATATTTCATTTGCAGGAACATAGAGAGGATGAACACCTTCATGCAGCACAAGACCCCTCAGCAGCAACTTAACAGTGTTTATCACTTTGCTCTAATTAAGATTTTGGTGGATCATCAACTGGGATTACAAGGCATTACTTGGGATGACTTCATCTCCCGTGACCTCTTCAGCACTTCACAGGTATTATCATAGGGTGAACATGAGATAGGTGGTCCTTCTCATCAGTATGAGTGCCATGAGACCACCACTATGCCAGTGTTAATCACCTATCAGAGAGGTAGTAGACATTTGTTTGTAGCAGCAAAGCGAGTGTTATCTCCACCCAGGGTGGAAGGGGCCTCGCTTCCGACATCGGAAACATAGGTACAGGACAAGGGAAAGAGGCCCATGCATGACGAGGGGCCATCAGGTGAACAAGAGAGCGACTTCATCCTCATTCATGATGAGGATGCAGATGTGGAGAGTGCCAAACTTAGGAGGACCATCCAAGAGTAGAAAACGAAGATCCAAGACTTGTCACTCAATTTGGAGAGGGTAAGTGGATTATCAGGTATTTGGAGTAGAGGAACAAACAGATTGAGGACCAGCATGAGATCATGGAGCTGCAAAACATTCGTGAGAATCGCCAAGCTGCCCAGCATAGGAGGATTAAGCTCACTCCATTAGAGAAAGATATTAATAATGACCGTGAGTCTTGGCTCGAACGAATCAACATCCACCTAGAGAGACTGCTAGAGAAGGATGACAAGGACAAAACCATATTGAGGCGGATGGTCTATCACTACAGGGCATAGAACATGAGTTCAAAGGCTCAGATAAGGAGTTTGAAGGCAAAATTGAGCAAAGCAACAAAGAGGCAAAGGAGGAAAAATGAGAAAGATCGGCTTCGAATCTTGGCTAAAGCCTCTATGGCCCAGCATAGCACCTTATAGAGGATCTCTAACCCAAATTTCAAAACATTTGGGGCAATTTTGGTCATATTACAAATTTTTGAGCACAACACAGGGTTTTTCTCCCTGTGCACCACGTCACTGGCGCAACGCTTAGGATTGGGAGGTACAAATCAAAAATGGCTTGCATTTTTGGATTCATCATGAAAAATCATGCCTGCTGGTGCATGGGCAAGAAATTTGGGCATGATTTGAGTCCCCAGGAGGTCAAAAACACTCAAAAAATGACCTCTCTGCCCCTATTTTGACACACAGGAAGCAATCTTGGGAGAATGAAGTTTTGGAGGGGCAAATGAGCACCACATTCAGAACTTCCACTTGGGTTGGAAAGTAGACAGACAAGTATTTCCAACAAGCACACTTGGGCACAATTTGGACTCCTGTAGGTACCTCAAAATAGTCTCCAAAGTGGCACGACGCATATAGAGAAAAAGGCCAAAATCACTTCCGCTTCACTACATTTAGATTCGCGACTTTCTCCAAGTGGGCCTGCTCATCTACACTACACTTTTTTGGCACCTAAGGCAAAATTTAAAGTATTTCCACTAAAGGTTGGCTTCTATCCAAGTGGAAAAGGAAGGCGAGCAGTCACCCAAGCCATTTGTCATTTTTGTAACGCTATACCTTTAACTAATGGTTGGATTTCCACTTCCACTTTGTAATGATTTGAAAAACTCCCCAAATCTTGGTCGTTATATTTCCTCATGGCATAGTCTATTTATTGTATGCAAACCATTTGCAAATGGTTGGTTGGTTGTAATTTCTAGGAGACTGTGGGAGAGAAACTCAGTTATTCATTGTATATTTTGACAGAGAATTAATGAAAGGCAGCGGTTCTGGTTCATGAGATTCATGTGGTGTGAGTGTAGCAAATGTATTCTGTTTCTGTTTCATATGTATTTCGTTATGTTTCACAGTTCATTCATATTCATTTCCAGTGAAATTTTCTAAGTAAGATAAGGTAGAATTCATGTTTATTGCTCTGCCTGTGAGAAAGTTTCACGTTCTGTGTTTTTCTTTTGTTGAAAAGGATTCATGTGTTTATGCCCTTTTCACCCTCCTAAACAAATCTTTCCATTTCACATTATTTCAAACTTAATTGCTAGACTTTCCACTTGTCTTTCCTCACGAAGTAATCAGTGCCTTTGTTTTAAATTCTCTGCTCATTGCTGTTTGTTGGTCCCATACATCCCAGAAACTCAGTCATTTATCAAAAATTGCCTCTTGTTTACATGTTTATTTACCTATCCTAAAATCAATGTTCATTGCAAGTCATCTTAGACAATATTGTTTATCTATTCACTGAGTGTGACCTGGAGAGAGCCCTCTCCTGTTCTGGTAGGGCTAGCTACCAGACTAACCATGGTTTGTGGTTACCCTAAATTTTTCGTTCCTTCAGCTTAAGGCAGATTTAGGTGCTAACATAGTGGCGACTCCGTTGGGGAAAGATATTACTCCCCTTACTTCTTGATAATTCTAAGCTTCCGGATGATAAGTTTAGGATTTGATAGGCTGAGTAAGTTGGTTGTGTCCTTTGATTTTTCTTAATAGCACGCTGGCTTTTAGAAGATATACCTGAGCTAATCCAGATCCAGATCCTCCGCACATCTACGAAAATCCCAATTTGATTCCAAGACTTCGTCATCAAGAGAGCTCTATATCTCCCGTGTTCAAATCCCATTCATGCCCTGACATTTTTGAGTATCTTGAAAAGCTAGATTTTGATGAGCAGTTTGAAATATCGTTGTTCGAGACCAAATCCGAAAGGGCGGTTGACTCTACTGTCCACAATCCACAGTTTCTTGTAGACTTGGAAACGGAAAGGGCTAACCGGATGATTGATAATTACATTATAGCACAACTTCAAACTCCAATTGCTAGTCCCCTACAAACTGCCCACACTCCTCCAACATTTCCAAGGCCAAACCCACCAAGAGTGATGGCTGCCCGTTTTGCACCCCTTGTTCTACCTCAAGTTTTAGATGATATGCCTGCAAATTACCAAAGCAAAATCCCATTTTTTGATTGCACTCCTAACAACATTACTGCTCAGCAACATGTGGACAGAATGGCAGATTTCTATGAACTTCATGAGATCGATGCAGAGAATGTGGCAATGAGACTCTTTGTACAAACATTTGCAGGTGAAGTGAGGAAATGGTTCAGAGGTTTTCCGGTTGCACATATCGCTACCTTGGACGACCTACAAAGTCAATTTTTAAACCGCTGGGAAGTGAAAAAGAATCCTCTTCAAATTCTGGCTGAATATGAGCAAATGAAACGAAATGCTGGTGAGTCGGTCCAAGACTACTGCATTAGATTCAATTCAGTTTATAATGAAATTCCCGATCATCTAAGGCCACCTGTGGGGCTAGCCATGGTGAAGTTCCCGGACGGTTTTGATGCTGACATGGCTTATCATTTAAAAGAGAGAGAACTGGCCACAATGGAAGACATGCAGAAGATAGCGGTCAGCGTTGAAGCAAATCTGCTGACCAAGAGGGCTAGAGCAAAGGCAAAGAAGAAGGTCACCGTAAAAGAAGAATATTCCTTGGTAGATCAGTTACTCCGGAAGGTGGAGTAGATGCTTGAGAGGGTGAAACTTGACGAACCTGAGCCGCAAGTTAGAAATCCTAAATTTCGTGGCCAGTAACAACCACAATATAGAATAAGGTAGAGAGATCAGCGAGCCCAAGAGCAGACAGCACAACAGCCAATACAACCACCTTTGCAGCAAAATTTTGTGCATGGACCGGAGTCAGATGAGGATGGGAATATAATAGGTGAAGAAATCCACCACTTTACTCCTGACAATTTTCCTATTTATATTATCGAGGATGAGGAGTATGGAGAAAGCTCGACTGTACACAAAGATGCAGATTTCATTCTAGCAAATGACACCATTTTGGAGGAATAGTCAGATGAGTACCAAAGAGGCTATATGAATGCTCTGTCCGTCCAGCAGCAGCGATATTCACTTAGAAACAGAGATGTGCCGGTTAAACCAATTCAGAAAAGGAAGGACGGTGAGACATCAAAGAATGATTCATCAGTTACACAAAGGAAAGGAAAGGAGGCGGTTGATCTGGATAGCAGAAAATTACCATTAGCAGAGAAATCAAGCCAACAAATTACATCGAAAGAAAAGGAAAGGAAAGAAATCCTAGTCAAGGAGGTAGAAAAGATTCTCGCTTTTAATTTAGAGAATGAAATTTATAAATTGAAGGTATCCATTCCCTTGAGTGAAATAATGAGGAACAACAGTTATAGAGGGAAAGTATATAAAATGTTGAATTTGGACCCAATGTCCGACATAGTGAATGTCGAAGATGATCAACCCGAAATGATTTTTGGGCCAACATCGAATGGTGAGTCTCCTCATAGTGATTTTCCACCTTTTTATATCAGTTTAATATTGCATGATTTTGTGTTACACAACGCCATGTTCGATTCTGGAGCTTCTCGCAATCTCGTGCCCAAGGCTATCATGGATAAGCTGGGTTTTGACATCACCCGACAAGACCATGATCTCTATTCGTTTGATTCCAGCAGAATAAGATGTATCGGGCTCATCAAAGACTTGGTTGTGAGTCTGGATCAACTCCCAATGAAGAATTTTTTGATGGATGTTGTCGTAGCAGATATTCCTCCTAGGTTTGGCATGCTTCTTACAGGTTTTGGGTAGCAAAAATGAAAGGGACACTACAACTAGATTTCTCCTATGCAACGATTCCGATGTTTGGCCAAATGAGGAAATTGTATCGGGAACAGAAAATGAAATGCATGATTACAAGTAAGGAGAAACCAATAAATCATCTGATCAACTATGTACATACAGATTTAGAGTCTTTTGTTTTGTATTCCGATAGTTTCAATGATATCGATAGTCAGTTAGTAGAAGCAGATGATATTCCAGAAATAACTAGAAAATTTCAGAGGAGTTTTAAAGAGAGAAGGACAAGAACAACAGAACATCGTTGAGCGATCAGCTGAAAGTAATGGACAGCAAGTAAACAAAGCATAGCAAACAGATTTTCAACACTTGCAATAGGAGGAATAAGGTTTGTGGACCATGGATTTCGATGGAGTAGTGGGAAATGATGGTGTTGGAATTGGGATTTGGGTACGCAGTCCTTTCTCTGCCCTGAACAAAGTGCCTAGTAACGTGCGTGTATGCTCTTACAAGTTGGCTTTTGATTGTTCAAACAATGAAGCTGAGTGTGAAGCTTTGATTGCTGGCCTAAAGATTCTAAGGAAGCTGAATGCTAAGAGGATTTCAGTATATGGCGACTCCGAATTGGTGATTAAGCAGGTCAGAGGTGAATATCAAGCAAAGCATCCTTGGATGCGGGCTTACCGTAATGCAGTTCTAGACATCCTAAAATTATTTTCAGAATACACCTTGACATGTGTGCCTCATATATAAAATAGCATTGTTGATGCTCTTACTAAGGCAACAAGTAGTTTGAATATCCCAATGAACTCCAGCAATAAATTCGAAATCCATGTCAAGGATCATCTGATAGTCCCAGACAATCAGAGATATTGGCAAGTTTTCCAAGATGATGAGGAGATTGATGATTTTCTGCAAAACAAATGTAATTTCAAAGAAACCTCAATTGATGTAGAAAATGACGATGGTAAAGGTAATGGTGTAGATGATGTGCAGATCAATGAAATGGACGTGTTGCAGCTGAAGAATAACGTTATTCCTAAAGGATTGATACCTTCAGAAGAACTCTTTGATCAAGATGATGTAGCCCGCAAACCAACATTGCAGCCAACAGAGAAGGGTGTAGAAGAGGTCAATGTCGGAACAAATTCTAATCCTAAATTGGTAAAATTGTCTAAAGCATTGCCACCAAAAATGAAGGACAAATATATCAGTTTGCTGTCTTCATTTGCAGATGTGTTTGCTTGGGACTATTCTGACTTAAAGACATACGATACTAATATAATTCAGCACACTATACCCATCAAGCCCAATCAGAAACCATTCAGATAGAAGTTGAGAAGGCTAAATCCAAAGCTGCTGCCATCAATTGAAAAGGAGATAAACAGGTTGTACAAATCAGGGATCATTGTTCCCATCGGATTTTCGGATTGGATCTCTAATTTGGTGCTTGTACGAAAGAAGACAGGTGAGATTCGCTTGTGCATTGATTTCAGAAATCTCAATAAAGTTTCGTTGAAAGACAACTATCCTCTGCCTAAAATGGACCATATACTTCAGGGAGTAGTGGGAGCATCTCGTATGTCATTGCTTGATGGTTATTCCGGATATAACTAAGTTTCTGTCCATGAAGATGACTGAGACAAGACAACGTTCACCACTACATGGGTAACTTTTCATTACTCTAAAATGCCTTTCGGTTTGAAGAATGCGGGTGCCACATTTCATCGTGCAATGGACTTGGCTTTCAAAAATGAGAAGGATGTCTTTCTGGTGGTGTACCTGGATGATTTGATGGTGTTTTCAAAATCTAATGAAGAGCACATGTACCATCTAAAAACTGTCTTTCAAAAGTGCAGAAAATACTGCTTGTCACTGAATCCGAAAAAGAGCTTGTTTTCCATGGAGGAAGGCAAACTACTCGGGCACATTATCTCAAAAGATGGCATTCGTATTGACCCAGCACGTGTACAAGCGATTCAGCAAATTGATCTGCCTCGGAATAGGAAAGAGATTCAATCTTTCAACGGTAAAATGAATTTTCTATGCCGCTTTGTACCTAATCTTGTTGAGCACCTAAGAGAGATTACAAACATGCTTAAGAAGGACAGCCAAGTGAAATGGACAGAGGAGGCTGTAAAATCTTTCAATTTAGTCAAATTGGCTCTTTCTTTAGCTCTAGTTCTAGTCAGCCCGGATTACACTCAGGATTTTATATTGTTTTCATTCGGTTCAGAGCATATTATGGCAACTGTGTTATTGCAGAAAAGAGATGATCATGAAAGACCCATTGCTTTCTTCAGCAGAGCTATAAGAGATACATCTTTAAAGTAGAACATCATTGATAAACAAGCCCTTGCACTTGTGAAATCATTGAAAGATTTTCGGGTATACATTCTGCATTCTCATATTTTGGCTTATGTTCCTAATGCTGCTGTCAAAGATGTTTTAGTGCAGACTGATCCGGAAGGAAGACGAGGTAAGTGGATTGCAGCTTTGTTGGAATATGATGTGGAAATAAAGCCCACAAAGCTTGTTAAAGGATAGGGATTGACAAAGTTAATGGCCGAATCAAACTAACATGCCTTAGACATAAATCTGATCGCTACTATGTCCGATGAGAATGAGGAAGGATCATCAATTTAGGTATCTGAAATGTTTGCTTTTTCTCCGTGGTATTCAGATATCATATATGTGCTTAAAAATTTGCCACCACTACCCAGCATGACTAGAAACAAAGCGAGAACACTCAAATTGAAGGCTGCCAAGTTTGCATTCTAAATTCTGCACTGTATTGGAAAGATCCCAGTGGCATTCTGTTAAATTGTTTGGTGGAAAAAGAAGCAAAGAAGGTCATGAAGGATTTCCATGAAGGAGACTGTGGTGGTCACTTTTTTTGGAAATCAACAGCAAATAAAATTCTGAGAGCGGGATACTATTGGCTGACATTGTTTGCTGATGTATATAAGATGGTCAAGAGCTGTCATAAATGTCAGATTTTCGAAGGAAGGCAGAAGTTACAGCCTTTACCACTTAAGCCTATTGAGGTGAGTGCCCCTTTCCAGCAATGGGGGTTGGATTTCATTGGTGAAATTCATCCCGCTTCTTCCGGTCAGCATAGATGGATCCTCACAGTGATAGATTATTTCACGAAATGGATCGAGGAAATTCCCACCAGACAAGCTACAGATGCGGTAATCATTTCATTCCTTGAAAATAACATCTTGTCTCGCTTTGGTTGCCCGAATAAGTTAATCGCTGATAACGTAGCAACTTTCAAATCAAAAAGGATGGTAGAGTTTTTTCATAAATATCACATCATTTTGGGTCACTCAACTGCCTATCATCCGCAAGGCAATGGATTGGCAGAGTCTTCTAATAAGTCATTGGTCAACATCATCAAGAAGCTGCTGGAAATAAACAAGAAAAGTTGGCATAAGAGGTTGGTCAATGCACTTTGGGCAGATCGGGTCAGTCAGAAGAAATCCATTGGTACGTCACCTTTTGAGCTTGTTTATGGAGTTGATACAGTATTTCCTACCTCTCTTGTAGCCCCGGTAGTCAAAATTCTCTAGGAGGCCGACAGTGAAGATGATCATATGCAGAGAAGGTTGAATCAAATAGTCCACTTGCAGCAAACCAGAGAAGAGGTCTTCTAGAACACATCCAAGTTGCAGGAGAAGATTAAGAAAATCTATGACAGAAAAGAAAAGGCAGATAAATTTCAGTTGGATGATGTGGTGCTGAAGTGGGATGCAAGGAATGAGGAAAAAGGTAAGCACAGTAAGTTCGAGAATCTCTGGAAAGGTCCCTTCAAGATTACAGCATATCGGGGTCAGAATGCCTTTCTTCTAAAGGAAATGAACGGGGAAGATTGCCTAGGAGGGTCGATCAATGGTCGGCTGCTCAAGCCGTACCATTTCTGAGTTATTAACACTTCTTCCACTGTCATTGTAAATACCAGTTTATTTCTGTTTGGTTTGAGTTCGTCAAGTTAGTCTTCAAGTCATTTCAATATCAAATTTGAGTCATTTTTTTCTTTTTGGTCATTCTAATTTCATAAATGAGTCAGAGACTTGTGTTGTTTGTCGAAATAATGATTCCATAACCCAATGGATGAAGGCATTGTCTAGCTCTTCCAGATATCTACTGTTCTTGGCACCTCCAAGGAGCTACCATCCCCCATTGGGTCCAGTGTTAGAGTCGGTCTTGTCAGTCCTCCGTCAAAGATCAAAACTCTTTATGCATTTCATTTTTAGGAGTCCTGCTCCATTCACTCAGCTGTATTCCACTAGGGTCATGCCATAATCTGACGGAAAAGGTCATGCTAGTCATTTCCCCTCATGTTTGGCACCTGCTGGTTTAGGTCTTTTGTCAATGTTCACTAAAGTCCATGACAGTTAATGTTCGATCTTTTAATGGAAGAGAGTCATTTTCAGTCATTATGTCTAGGGATTAGTCAATTTTGTCTTCAACCATGTCCAATAAAGCCATGCAGGCCAGGGGGAGGCCCTTAAAAAGTTATGATTCAAAGATTTTCATTGTCATGTTGACAGATTACGACTGTTCTTCAAAACTCTGTTTTGAAGAAAAGTCAAACAGTGTGTCATTTCTAATAATTTTCAAAAAGGTCTTCAGTTGATTTCTTCAGGCACAGTTATGGATTCCTTGGTCGAATTCCATGTCATGGAACCCCTGCAAGAAATGCCAAAAATTTCATCATTCTAGCTAAAAATTCAAAGGGAAAAGTGAAATTCAGTGTTGCATTAAATCAGTGAAAAGTGTCAAAACAAAACATTAGCAAAATGGGTTTTGGAGAAGAAAAAATCAAACCCATGAATCCCAATGCCTTTATAAAGGATTCCCACAAGAAACAAAGTCGTTGTGAACACCAAGGAAGAAAGAAACATTGCAAAGTGAGTGTGAGAGTGCAAGCATGCGTTTGGAGTAAGTTTGGAGTCGTTTTCAGGAGCGCGGTGCACACACAGAGGGGCACAGTGCATATAAAGAGCGTGGCACACAGAGCGCGACCCCGCAGTGTAAAGTGAACACGGGCGCGATGCATATCCCAAGCGCAGTGCACTGGGATTGCTGCGCGGCGGACACCCACAAAGGCCCGGATTTGTGCCAAACTTGCAACAAATCTCTTTGAAACCCTTCAAATCGACAGGTAAGGTCTATATCTTGGCTTGCTCATCAAATTTTGTGAACATATGGTGGTTCATGGCTATGTATAATTGCAATAAAAAATGCCTAAACCCTACCTCTTGAAAACATCAAAGCCATTGCTCTAGGGTTGAAAACTTGTTGTGTTGATGCCAAGGCTCTTCTTTCACCTCTCATTTTTTCACTGCTTTCCATTGTTCCCTTCCCCCCTATCCCATTTTTCCCTATTTTCCCTACCCTAAAACATTACTAAACCCCTATTCCCTATCCCTCCACTCATTGGTCAATGTAAACCCCAAAACCCTACCCTGTAAAATCCCCAAACCCTCCTACATATCCCTGAACAAAATTTCCCCCCATAACACCTATTCCCATCATATTATTCCCCTTCCTAACACTCCCTTTTTCATTGTTCCCCTTGGTGACAGATATCACAACAACACCTAGTTTCATACCATCATCAAAGGACAGTCCAAACATAGTACACATACAGCAGCCATGGCATCTGAGAATTCATCGGAGTATGAGATGGAGACCCAAAGTGATTCATCCTCGGAAGAACAGGCTCCTCGGAGACATCACAAAAGTGGAAAACATGTTAGGGATGAGCCAACCACCCTCACAGAATTGTAGGCCTACCCTTTTGCCATGTCATGTTTCCAGCATCTATCATGTTTTGGGTTTTTCCAAAGGGTGGCTAATGTTAGAGTTCATCATGAGTTGGCCCGTCTTTTTGTGCTTCAGCTACATGGAGGTCACTCTATCTTGGCCGGGGTCACCTTCACACTGACACCTGAAGCTGTCTCATTAGCAACTGGCATACCAAATGTTGGAGAACAGTGGCACAAGAAACAGAAGGTGGATAGGCAGCATTATGAGCCTTACATTAAGGCTAGTTTCTTGAGGCAACTCTAAAGAGTCTTTCCATTCAAATATTTGAAAGATGAATATGCTCCACTCACGAAATTGATCATGAAGTACTTCAGCTGTGAGGGGAGGTTCTCTCATCTATATGCCTATCACATCAAGTTGCTCATGCACTTTACCAGGGTACGGATGATGAATATCCCATATTTCATTTGTAGGAACATAGAGAGGATGAACACCTTCATGTAGCACAAGACCCCTCAACAACAACTTAACAATGTTTATCACTTTGCTCTAATTAAGATTTTGGTGGATCATCAACTGGGATTACAGGGCATTACCTGGGATGAATTCATCTCCCGTGACCTCTTCAGCTCTTCACAGGTATTATCAGAGGGTGAACATGAGATAGGTGGTCCTTCTCATTAGTATGAGCGCCATGAGACCACCATTTTGCTAGTATTCATCACCTATTAGAGAGGTAGTAGACATTTGTTTGCAGCAGCAAAGCGAGTGTTATCTCCACCCGGGGTGGAAGGGGCCTTGCTTCTGTCATCGGCAACAAAGGTACAGGACAAGGGCAAGAGGCCCATGCATGACGAGGGGATATCAGGTGAACAAGAGACCGACTTCATCCTCATTCATGATGAGGATGCAGATGTGGAGAGTGCCAAACTTAGGAGGACCATCTAGGAGCAGAAAACGGGGATCCAAGACTTGTGACTCAATTTGGAGAGGGCTAAGTGGATTATCAGGTATTTGGAGCAGAGGAACAAATAGCTTGAGGACCAGCATGAGATCATGGAGCTGCAAAACATTCGTGAGAATCGCTAAGCTGCCCAGCATAGGAGGATTGAGCTCACTTCATTAGAGTAAGAGATTAACAATGACCGTGAGTCTTGGCTCGAGCGGATCAACATGCACCTAGAGAGACTGCTAGAGAAGGCCAACAAGGACAAAACCATATTGAGGTGGATGGTCTATCACTATAGGGCACGGAACATGAGTTCAAAGGCTTGGATAAGGAGTTTGAAGGCAAAATTGAGCAAAGCGACAAAGAGGAAAAGGAGGAAAAAAGAGCAATATTGGCTTAGAATCTTGGCTGAAGCCTCTATGGCCTAGCATAGCACCTCATAGAGGATTTCCGGCCCAAATTTCAAAAAATTTGGGGCAATTTTGGTCATATTACAAATTTTTGAGCACAACACAGGGTTTTTCTCCCTGTGCGCCGCACTGCCGCGGCATTGGCGTGGCGCTTAGGATTGGGAGGTCCAAATCACAAATGGCTTGCATTTTTGGATTCAGCATGAAAAATCATGCCTGCTGGTTCATGGACAAGAAATTTGGGCATGATTTGAGTCCCCAGGAGGTCAAAAACACTCAAAAAATGACCTCTCTGCCCCTATTTTGACACAAGCAGTCTTGGGATAATGAATTTTTGGAGGGGAAAATGAGCACAAAATTCATAAATTCTACTTGGGTTGGAAATTAGACAGCCCAGGCTTTCCAACAAGCACACTTGGGCACAATTTGGACTCCTGCAGGTACCTCAAAACAACCTCCAAAGTGGCACGACGCATATAGATTTGGGCACGACGCATATAGAGAAAATCACTTCCGCGTCGCTACGTTTCGATTCACGACTTTCTCCAAGTGGGCCCACTCATATACACTACACTTTTTTCGGCACCTAAGGCAAAATTTAAAGTATTTCCACTAAAGGTTGGCTTCTATCCAAGTGGCAAAGGAAGGTGAGCAGTCACCCAAGCCATTTGTCATTTTTGTAACGTTGCACCTGTAACTAATGGTTGGCTTTCCACTTCCACTTTGTAATGATTCGAAAAACTCCCCAACTCTTGGTTGTTCTATTTCCTCTTGGCATAGTCTATTTATTGTATGCAAACCATTTTCAAATGGTTGGTTGGTTGTAATTTCTGGGAGACTGTGGGAGAAACTCAGTTATTCATTGTATATTTTGATAGAGAATTAATGAAAGGCAGCGGCCATGAGATTCATGTGGTGTGAGTGTAGCAAATGTATTCTGTTTCTGTTTCATATGTATTTCGTTATGTTTCACAGTTCATTCATATTCATTTCCAGTGAAATTTTCTAAGTAAGATAAGGTAGAATTCATGTTTATTGCTCTGCCTGTGGGAAAGTTTCACGTTCTGTGTTTTTCTTCTATTGAAAAGGATTCATGTGTTTATTCCCTTTTCACCCTCCTAAACAAATCTTTCCATTTTGCATTATTTCAAACTTAATTGCTAGACTTTCCACCTGTCTTGCCTCATGAAGTAATCTGTGCCTTTGTGTTAAATTCTCTGCTCATTGCTGTTCGTTGGTCCCATACATCCCAGAAACTCAGTCATTTATCAAAAATTGCCTCTTGTTTACATGTTTATTTACCTAGCATAAAATCAATATTCATTGCAAGTCATCTCAGACCATATTGTTTATCTATTCACTGAGCGTGACCCGGAGAGAGCCCTCTCTTGTTCTGGTAGGGCTAGCTACCAGACTGAGCGTGATTTGTGGTTACCCTGAATTTTGCCTTCCTTCAGCCTAAGGCAGATTTAGGTGCTAACAGTTTACAAAATTCAAGGGTTGGAGCAGCATGCTTCAGAAGCCCTAATTGAGAACCACAAAGATAATATCAACAGTGACCTTAATGTGGTCATAAACCAACTCCTTAAGCTAGCCAAAGGGAGCATCATGTGAAATAAGGAAGGTTGCAGTAGAAAGGAGGATTTTTGGATCAGTCAACTTAGAAAGCAGTGGACTGTTGTTACCCTAACCAGACTGATCTTATACAACAATATGATTTGTCCTCTATGAACAAACTACCTAGATTACATGATTGAATGGATCTAAGAGAAGTGATGCATGATATTCATATTGGAAAATTATTTTATATCATTTTACTCTCTCTCTTTCTCTATTGAAAATTTGATGATAATAATAAGAAGATTTCATCAAGGGTTTCCCCATCTTGGGTTTTTTCCCTAGCTTGAGCCATATTCTCGTGTCTTTCCATCTTGGCTTGTCTTCTGCATCTATCATTTATGTTATTTTGTCAGTTACTGTTATATAATGACTTATGTGATTGGTAAATGGATTAATGGGCATATGGTTGAATGAATATCTAACCTAAGAAAAGAACATGTTAATTGAAATTTAACATGGTATCGGAGCTTAGGTGAGGACAAGCCCAAGCTTAAGGAGATTGAAATCACTTAAGAATTTCATTGATACCTCCATCTCTCTATAGTAAATCAAGTTAGAGTTCAAATCTAGGTTATTTCTCAAGGCCTTCTTCATGCCCTAAACAATAAACATGGGCACCAATCCTAAATATATTCAACTATCACGAGAAAAAGTTGGAAGACAACAAGGTATGTTCTTGTACTTTATAACAGTCCTAATCATAAAGCTTAAGACTGTATCCTCATCGCAAGCTTATGGAAGGATATTTTCTATGATCCCTAGAGGTAAGGTCAATCCTCTACAGATCTCTGTTTGAAATACTATTCTCATGTCTAGAGGACTGATCAAGTGTAGGAGATATCTATCTAAGATATATTGAATACTTCAGATAACAAGTATAGGCTTGCATTCATTCAATCATTACTTTTAAGCTGAGATTCTTTCCTAAGAAGTTATAGTCTTGTACATCGATCAAGAGTACCAAATCCTAGACCAAAACATATTTGAGAAGGGTATCATAATCTAAAATTTCTCCATCAAATTCTAATCATGATTATTGATTAGTATCAACTGTTCAACACCTATTCTCTCTATAAGTTCCTCTGGTTTTGGAAGGATATTCCACTTTGAAGATAGAAATTTTTTGCGATAGGGTCAAGTCACTATGATGCCTTGCTTGAAGGATCAAATCATCTAACTTGTTGCAGGAATTAGGTTGAGGAATTGCATAAGAGAAAAGTTAAAGAAGGATCATATTGATCCCAAGAGACATATTATGGTTATGTTGGAGGTATCACTAAAACAAGGTTATCGATAAACTAAGAACATGAAGGTTTGATTAGTCAACACTTGGCACTCGATGGTCATTTTACACAATCTCTTGGCATCCTTGAAGGTCATTGTTGCAGTAAAGCTATAGTATATTCCTGTTGGTGAAATATGTAGTAACTACGCAGACTTGGTTATTATTATTTGGAAGGCTTATATCTGAACCCTCTGGAATATTGAACTTGCTCGTTGACTAAAGCATGATAAACTTGTCATTAACATAACTATGTTGCCTCCTTGAGAGAGAACTGATTCATTATACCATCCTACAACTCGCAAGTTGATTGGTTATTAACTTTAGATATATGTGAGCATGAAAGTTTATGTTAGTTTTAGGTATGTTCTATGCTAGAGCAATTTATTTCAATTTTTACAGTTAGCTCAATATCTTTTCTAGATTAGCAATCACATCAGCATTAAAACAAACTACAGATAGAACATAAATATAAATCACAGAAGACAAGCCAAGACAAGAAGACACAATATGTGGTGCTATCTAGGGACAAACACCAATGTGGGGAAACCCTTGATCAATTCTTCTTATATGTTCTTCAATAGTTCAGCAGAGAGAGAGAAAGAGATAGTACATTTACAACAGAAGTCAACACTTTGAATTATCTAGATAAGAGCATAGATCATCTCTAACAAGATGATACATGAGATCCGTTGAATACATGCTACTTCAACTCATTCTCCAAGGTGACTCCTTCACCTATCATTGTGTTGCATCTCATCATCATGTTGCACATGCTTGTTGTCCCATTGTGCCACTACTGCACAATGTCGTGGCAGTCCCGTTGTGTCACCACTACACTATGTCATGGTTGTCCCATTGTGCCACTACTGCACAATGTCATGGTTGTCATGTTGTGCTTTTCCATACCATAACAACACCATGAATTTGCTGCACTAAATACTAGTTGTCCCATGTTGTACCATTATACCATTGCTGTCCCATTGTGCACTATATGCCATTGACCATTTTTGTCCCATTGTTGTACCATATGCTGCACCATACTGCACCAAGTTGCCTTTGCTATCCCATTTTTGTATCATTGTAGCACCATGTAGGATTACTGTCCCACTGCTGCACCATACAACACCAAGTTTCCTTTGCTGTCCCAGTACTGCACCATACATCTTGCTGTCCATACTGCTACACCACATAACACCAAGTTTCCTTTGATGTCCCACTACTACATCATACATCTTTCTATCCATACTGCTACACCATACAACACCAAGTTGCCTTTGTTGTCCCATTACTACACCATACATCTTGCTATCCATACTGTTGCACCATACATCTTGTTGTCATATACTATGTTGTCTATAATGTTACAACATTCATCATAAGACTATCATTCATGACTGTGATTCAATCCAAACAACAGATAGAGCACCCTTATTTATAACAACATTAAGAATAGCTGAAAGAGTGGCTTCTTTATCTCAATGTTTACGTGTGAGAGCATTCCCTCCATGAAAACAATGGTATTCCTTTCATGATTGCATATAGGATAAGGGATTTTCCTTTCATGACAACAAGGGAATTCCATGTGTAGAGAACTTCCTCTAGGACAACGTTTAGGTGCCATCTCCATTAGTGAGCTTAGAAACTAGGTTTAGGGCATCTCTTCTCGTTAGACCTGCGGCTAGGGTTTCTACCTTCATTTCCATGGTTGCGTATTACTGCTTCTTCATAGGGAACTGTTAGGGATTCTCCATAGGGCAGCATTATGGCTTCCTTCACCATGTTGGATCTCCCTTTCCTCGTGCATTTAGGGCTTCTTCATTAGGGTAGCGTAGAGCCTAGGGCACTCCCTCTAGATTAGGGTAGTTTTTTCCCTTAGGATCTCTCCTCCTACTAAAACCCAAAGACAAGTAGAGAGGAAGAGATCCCAAGTCTATGTTGAAATGACTTAAAGGCCACCTCTATTTATACTAAAACGTTGAGCACAAGTGGGGTTTATTTGGTTGTTGTCTGACCTTGACGAATTGTCCCATAACACTAATAAATTCATATCTCCATGAATACCTATCGGAATCGGATGGTATTTAGATCAATCCTACACCTCTCGATGAGAGGGGTTCGAGAAAAATATTAGTTGTGATTAATAAGATGATCCACATGGAGTTTGCCCTAGTTTCCAATTTTAACACTTCCACTTAACTAGGGAGAACTCCATCCGTTGATCCATATGTCCAATTGTACTATCTCTGCCATCAGTGCCCTGCACTGCTTTGCCCTACTCTGCTGAGCTCTTCTCTACTCTGCTCAACTCAGCTCTACTCTGCTTAGCTATATTATGCTCTGCTAAGCTTTGTTGAACCATGAAGAAGAAGAATTGATTAAGAATGTCTCATACCATTCTCTACTAGCTCGAAGTCAGTTTCATCTTAAGAGAGTGTGTCATATCACTCTTACTAACCTGAAGCTTGTTTTATTGATCCCAGTTCAATATCACAAGAGAGTGTCTCAAACCACTCATACTGATTAGAATTAGTTGGGGGTCATCTTAGCATAGGGAGTATGGTAGATATAATGATGTGTCCATCGATAGTACTACTATGGTCCATAACCCCATTTCCCTACTCATTGATCAGATGAGAGGTACTTCCCATGAGTCCTAGACTGCATGGGAAGGATGCATCGATAGGAGAACTAATCATCCTGTCCCAAAGTTGCCTCGGGGTATCACAGGGGAAGGCTGAGCCATTCACCCTTTACACAAAGCACCATTAGTGGAAGGTGAGTCGCCCTATGGTCATATGTTGCTCCAATAAGTAACCTAAGCCACCAAGATCTCCTAGAGCTCAATGCATGCAACATGCAAGACCCTTATAAGAAGGTCTCTCAACGACTCCAAGTCATTCAGGAAAGTCACAGATTTGAACTTTTCCTAAGGATTTGACAAAATGTTTGCGACACGTACATTAGTCTCAATGTGATGGAGCCTCCTCGCTCATCGACCTACCATATACTAGATAAGGTAGTATTTGATGTGTATCTAATGGAGTAATAATTAAATATGAGATTCCTCAACAATCGAATCGCCCCTTGGTTGTCACAAAGGATCACAATGGTATTCATCATGTGTACAAACAACTCGCTGAAGAGCTTTCACAACTAGGCAGCTTCACACGAGATCATACTCGTAGTTATGTATTCAGTCTCGGTGGTGCTTATAGCAATCGACTCCTTATTAATTCTCATCCATGATATCGAAGCAAAATCCAAAGAGAACCAGCACTGAGAAGTGCTCTAGTGATCCTCCACACTGCCTACCTAGTCAACATTTGAATAATCATGCAGCTTCATATTTTTGGCAGTGTATCTCAATCCATGAGAGATTGTGCTCTGAAGATATCTTAGAATATTCTTAACACTAATCCAGTGAGGCTCAACCGAATATGAGCTCACCATGCTAACTGCAAAACATATATCTGGATGGAAATTGACAAAGAACATCAATGCAAATGAGTTTATGAACCTCAGAGACATTTCCCAAATCTGGTCCGGTGTCATCACCATATAAATTCTTAAAGTTAAGATCCTTAAATTTGTCATGAAATTGCAGTTTACCATTCCACATTCGGAATCCAATTCCCTCTTACTTTTGCAAATGAGAGAGTTTGCACCTGTCAGAAATTGGTCATCCTCAGAAGGTGTCAGTATGAGAGGTCTATCATCCACAACCTTTGAGCAATGGTTTGGATCGGTTTCACTCCTAGTGAATCTCAGCTTCATCAGACAACTTATTAATCCTCATACTAAGCGCGAGGTGTTTTGCTTCAAGCCATAGAGGGCTTTCTTCCACCTGCATACATGAGATTCCCGATGAATCTCAAACCCCTCGGGCTGTTTCAAGCCTGTGGACTTGCTACATGAGGGGAATGGTACCCTTGTAAGATTTTCCTTTGGTACATCTCAGACACTTACCTTCATGCTCCTTTTGAATTCAGGCATCCTAGTCACCACCTGACTTGCATCGAATAGGGCCCCATAATAGGCCTTCAGTACTATAGATGAGATGTGTCAATTGACATGGTCCCCAATGGACCATCCTGCAACCTGATACTAATTGCCAACCCTGAACCGATGAGAAAAAACATCTTAGAAAATTTCATTTTCACACACGTATCTTTCCATCGATGAATGTCACCCTGAAATCTTTGACTTCCATTGTCGAAATGGACACCAGGTTCTTCTTGTGATAATGTACATAAAAGAGATTATGTAAATGAATCAAGTTACCCTCATTCAATTGAGGGGTAACACCCTTTCCAGGATAGGTGGCATCGACTCCAAGTATAATCCCATTTCACAAAGGATCACAATGGTATTCATCATGTGTACAAACAACTCACTGAAGAGCTTTCGCAACTAGGCAGGTTCACACGAGATCATACTCGTAGCTATGTATTTAGTCTCAGTGGTGCTTATAGAAACTGACTCCTGCTTAATGCTCATCCATGATATCGAAGCAAAATCCAAAGAGAACCAGCACTGAGAAGTGCTCTATTGATCCTCCACACTGCCTACCTAGTCAACATTGAATAATCATACAGCTTCATATTTTTGGTAGTGTATCTCAATCCATGAGAGATTGTGCCCTGAAGATATCTTACAATATTCTTGACACTAATCCAGTGAGGCTCAACCAAATATGAGCTCACCATGATAACTGCAAAACATATATCTGGACAGAAATTGACAAAGAACATCAATGCAAATGAGTTTATGAACCTCGTATACATTTCCCAAATCTGGTTTGGTGTCATCACCATATAACTTCTTAAAGTTAAGATCCGTAAGGTTGTCATGAACTTGTAGTTTACCATTCCACATTCGGAATCCAATTCCCTCTTACTTCTGCAAATGAGAGGGTTCGCACCTGTCAGAAATTGGTCATCCTCAGAAGGTGTCAGTATGAGAGGTCTATCATCCACAAGCTTTGAGCAATGGTTTGGATCGGTTTCACTCCTAGTGAATCTCAACTTCATCAGACAACTTATTAATCCTCATACTAAGCGTTGGGTGTTTTGCTTCAAGCCATAGAGGGCTTTCTTCCACCTGCATACATGAGATTCCCGATGAATCTCAAACCCCTCGGGTTGTTTCAAGCCTGTGGACTTGCTACATGAGGGGAATGGTACCCTTGTAAGATTTTCCTTTGGTACATCTCAAAAGCTTACCTTCATGCTCGTTTTGAATTCAGGCATCCAGGTCACCATCTGACTTGCATCGAATAGGGCCCCATAATAGAACTCCGGTGCTATAGATGAGATGTGTCAATTGACATGGTCCCCAATGGACCATCCTGCAACCTGATTCTAATTTCCAACCCTAAACCGATGAGAAAAAACATCTTAGAAAATTTCATTTTCATACATGTATCTTTCCATCGATGAATGTCACCCTGAAATCTTTGACTTCCATTGTCGAAATGGACACCAGGTTCGTCTTGTGATCATGTACATAAAAGAGATTCTGTAAATGAATCAAGTTACCCTCATTCAATTGAGGGGTAACACCCTTTCTAGGATAGGTGGCATTGACTCCAAGTATAATCCCACGAATATTTCCATCTCTACCAAATTAGAGAGAGAGCATCCTTCTATTGGATGGAGTGCCTTGAAGCACTACAATCAATAAATCAGATTCCCAAAGAATATGAAGGAGAGGACCAATACAAGATAACACTTATTTATATTATTAGAGATAACATTTGATTCTTCATACCTGGAGTTCCTTGATTTCTTGAAGAGTCAGCCATTTCCTTTATGATCTGCACTTTCATTCCTCTGATCATTGAAGATGTCTGTGGAATGATTGTTATCATCATCAAGTGATGTGTCCCTACCATTCAGACACTCCTTCACATAGTGGCCGAACTTATTTCAACCAAGGCACCGACCTTTCCTTCCTCCCTTAGATCCAGACTTCCCATAGAAATGATCTTCAGGTAGGCCATTAGAAACTTCTGCTGCACCATTCTGATAATATTCTCTTCTTCGACTTCACACTTGGTGAATTAGAAGAGGGATGAGGAATCCATTAATCCTTTTGTACTTTCCAAACTATTTTTGGTGATTTATATTTCACTCTTGCTTGGGCTTTGTCTTCACCTCAACTCTGATTCCATGTTAGTTTTAGGTATGTTCTATGCTAGAGAAATTTATTTCAATTTTCACAGTTAGCTTCATATCTTTTCAAGATGAGCAATCACATCAACATTAAAGTAAACTGCAGATAGAACATAAATATAAATCGCAGAAGACAAGCCAAGACAATAAGTCACAATTTGTGGCACTATCCAGGGATAAACACCAATGTGGGGAAATCCTTGATCAACTCTTCTTATATGTTCTTCAATAGTTTAGCAAAGAGAGAGAGAGAGAGATAGTACATTTACAATAGAAGTCAACACTTTGACTTATCTAGATAAGAGCATAGATCATCTCTAACAAGATGGTACATGAGATCAATTGAAGACATGCTGCTTCAACTGATTCTCCAAGGTGACTCCACCTATCATTATGTTGCATCTCGTCATCATGTTGCACATGCTTGTTGTCCCATTGTGGCACTACTGCATAATGTCATGTTTGTCCCTTTGTGCTTTTCCATAACATAACAACACCATGAATTTGCTGCACTAAATACTAGTTGTCCCATGTTGTACCATTGTACCATTGCTATCCCATTGTGCACTATATGCCATTGACTATTTTTGTCCCATTGTTGTACCATATGCTACTCCATACTGCACCAAGTTGCCTTTGTTGTCCCATTGTTGTATCATTGCAACACCGTGTAGGATTACTATCCCACTGCTGCACCATTGTTACACCATACAACACCAAGTTGGCTTTGTTATCCCACTACTACACCATACATCTTGCTATCCATACTACTGCGCCATATAGCACCAAGTTGGGTTTGCTATCCCACTACTACACCATACATCTTGCTGTCCATACTGCTGCACCATATAGCACCAAGTAGCCTTTGATGTCCCACTACTGCACCATACATCTTTCTATCCATATTGCTGCACCATACAACACCAAGTTTCCTTTGTTGTCCCATTGCTACACCATACATCACCAAGTTGCCTTTGTTATCCCACTGCTGAACCATACATCTTTCTGTCCATACTGTTGCACCATTTTTGAACCATACATCTTGTTGTCATATACTATGTTGTCTATAATGTTACAACATTCATCATAAGACTTGGATCTATCATTCATGACTGTGATTCAATCCAAAGAGCAGATAGAGCATCCTTATTTAGAACAACGTTAAGGATAGCTGAATGTGTGGCTTCTTTATCTCAGTGTTTATGTGTGAGAGCATTCCTTCCATGAAAACAATGGTATTCCTTTCATTATTGTGTATAGGATAAGGGATTTTCCTTTCATGACAACAAGGGCATACCATGTGTAGAGCACATCTTCTAGGACAACGTTTAGGTGCCATCTCCATTAGGGAGCGTAGCAACTAGGTTTAGGGCATCTATTCTCCTTAGACATGCGGCTAGGGTTTCTGCCTTCATTTCCATGGCTGTGTATTACTACTTCTTCATAGGGAAATGTTAGGGCTTCTCCATAGGGTAGTGTTAGGGGTTCCTTCACCATGCTAGATCTCCCTTTCCTCCTGCGTTTAGGGCTTCTTTGTTAGGGCAGCGTAGAGCCTAGGTTACTCCCTCTAGATTAGGGCAATGTTATCCCTTAGGATCTCTCCTCCTACTAAAACCCAAAGACAAGTAGAAATGAAGAGATCCCAAGTGTGCATTGAAATGACTTGAAGGCCACCTCTATTTATACTAAAACTTTGAGCACAAGTGGGGTTTATTTGGTTGTTGGCCAACCTTGACGAATTTTCCCATAACACTAATAAAGTCATATCTCCATGAATACTTATCGGAATCAGATGATATTTAGATCAATCCTAAACCTCTTTATGAGAGGGATCTGAGAAAGATATCAATTGTGATTAATAAAATGATCCACATGGAGTTTGGACCTAGTTTCCAATTTTAACACTCCCTCTCAACTAGTGAGAACTCCATCCATTGATCCATATGTCCAACTGTACTATCTCTGCCATTAGTGCCCTGCAATACTTTCATCTACTCTGCTGAGCTCTTCTCTACTCTTCTCAGCTCAGCTCAGCTCTACTATGCTCTACTGAACCATGAAGAAGAAGAATTGATCGAGAATGTCTCATACCATTCTCTACTATCTCGAAGTTAGTTTCATGTGAAGAGAGTGTGTCATATGACTCTTACTGATCCGAATTCAGTTTTATTAATCGTAGATCAATATCACAAGAGACTGTCTCAAACCACTCATACTGATCCCAAATCAGTTGGAGGTCATCTTAGCATAGGGAGTACAGTAGATACAATGATGCATTCATCGATATTACTACTATGGTCTGTAACTCCATTTCCCTGCTCATTGATCAAATGAGAAGTACTTCCCATGAGTCCTAGACTGCATGGGAAGGATGCGTTGATAGGAGAACTAATCATCATGTCCCATAGTAGAACTAATCATCCTGTCCCAAAGTCACCTCGGGGTATCACAGGGGAAGGCTGAGCCATTCACTTTGTACACAACGCACCATTAAGGGAGGGTGAGTCACCCTATGGTCGTGTGTTGCTCCAATAAGTACCCTAAGCCCCCAATATCTCCCAGAGCTCAATGTATGCAACATGTAGGACCTTTATAAGACTGTCTCTCAACGACCCAAGTCATTTGAGAAAGTTACAGATTTGAACTTTCCTCGGGGCTTTGACAAAATGTCTACGACCTGTACATCAATATCAATGCGATGGAGCCTCCTCACTCATTGAATTACCATATCCCAGATAAGGTAGTATCTGATGTGTATCTAATGGAGTAATCATTGAATATGAGATTCCTCAACCATCAAATCCCCCCTTGGTTGTCACAGAGGATCACAATTGTATTCATCATGTGTACAAACAACTCACTGAAGAGCTTCCACAACTAGGTAGCTTCACACGAGATCATACTCGTAGCTATGTATTCGGTCTCTGTGGTGCTTATAGAATCCGACTTCTGCTTAATTCTCATCCATGATATCGAAGCAGAATCTAAAGAGAACTAGCACTGAGAAGTGCTCTAGTGATCCTCCACACTGCCTGCCTAGTCAACATTTGAATAATCATGCAACTTCATGTTTCCGACAGTGTATCTCAATCCATGAGAGATTGTGCCCTGAAGATATCTTAGAATATTCTTGGCACCAATCCAGTGAGGCTCAACCAAATATGAGCTCACCGTGCTAACTGCAAAACATATATCTGGAGGTAAATTGACAAAGAACATCAATGAAAACGAGTTTATGAACCTCGGAGGCATTTCCCAAATCTGGTCCAACATCATCACCATATAACTTCTGAAAGTTAAGATCCTTAAGCTAGTCACGAGCTTGCAGTTTACCATTCCACATTAGAAATCCAATTCCCTCTTACTTCTGCAAATGAGCGAGTTTTCACCTGTCAGAAATTGGTCGTCCTCAAAAGGAGTTGGTATGAGAGGTCTATCATCCACAACCTTTGAGCAATGGTTTAGATCAGCTTCACTCCTAGTGAATCTTAGCTTCCTCAGACAGCTTATTAATCCTCATACTAAGCGCGGGGTGTTTTGCTTCAAGCCATAGAAGGCTTTCTTCCACCTACATACATGATATTCCCAATGAATCTCAAACCCCTCGGGTTGTTCTAAGCCTGTGGACCTGCTACATGAGGGGAATGGTACCCTTGTAAGATTTTCCTTCGGTACATCTCATACATGTACCTTCATTCTCCTTTTGAAGTCAGGCATCCCAGTCACCATCTAACTCACATCGAATAGGGCCCCATAATAGACCTCTGGTGCTATAAATGAGATGTGTCAATTGACATGGTCCCCAATGGACCATCTTGCAACTTGATACAAATTGCAACCCTGAACCCATGAGAAAAACCATCTTAGAAAATTCCATTTTCATACATGTACCTTTCCATCGATGAATGTCACCATGAAACCTTTGACTTCCATTGCCGAAATGGACATCGGGTTCTTCTTGTGATCATGTACATAAAATAGATTTTGTAAATGAATCGAGTTACCCTCATTCAATTGAGGGGTAACACCCTTTCCGGGATAGGTGGCATCGACTCCAAGTATAATCCCACGAATGTTTCCATCTCTACCAAATTAGAGAGAGAGCTCCCTTCTATTGGATGGAGTGCCTTGAAGCACAACAATCAATAAGTCAGATTCCCAAAGAATATGAAGGAGAGGGCCAATACAAGATAACACTTCTTTATATTATCAGAAAAAACATTTGATTCTTCATACCTAGAGTACCTTGCTTTCTTGAAGAGTCAGCTATTTCCTTTATGACCTGCACTTTCATTCCTTTGATCATTGAAGATGTCCCTATAATGATTGTTATCATCATCAAGTGATGTGTCCATACCATTCGGACACTCCTTCATATAGTGGCCAAACTTACTTCAACCGAGGCATCTCCCTTTCCTCCCCCCCTTAGATCCAGACTTCCCATAGAAGTGATCTTCAGGTAAGCCATTAGAAACTTCCGTTGCGCCATTCTGATAATATTCTCTGCTTCGACTTCACACTTGGTGAATTAGAAGAGGGATGAGGAATCGATTAATCCTTTTGTCCTTTCCCAACTGTCTTTGGTGATTTCTCTTTCACTCTTTCTTGGGCTTTGTCTTCACCTCAACTCTAGTTCTATGTTAGTTTTAGGTATGTTCTATGCTAGAGAAAATTATTTCAATTTTCATAGTTAGATCAATATCTTTTCCAGATCAGCAATCACATCAACATTAAATTAAACTGCATATAGAACATAAATATAAATCGTAGAAGACAAGCTAAGACAAGAGTACACAAGATGTGGCGCTAGTCAGGGACAAACCCCAATGTGGGGAAACCCTTGATCATTTCTTCTTATATGTTCTTCAATAGTTCAACAGAGAGAGAGAGAGATAGCACATTTACAACAGAAGTCAACACTTTGACTTATCTAGATAAGAGCATAGATCATCTCTAACAAGATGATACATGAGATCAATTGAAGACATGCTGCTTCAACTGATTCTCCAAGGTGACTCCTTCACCTATCATTGTGTTGCATCTTGTCATCATGCTGCACATGCTTGTTGTTCCCTTCTGCCACTGTGGCACAATGTCATGGTTGTCTCATTGTGCCACTGCTACACTATGTCATGGCTATCCCATTGTGCCACTACTGCACAATGTCATGGTTGTCTCGTTGTGCTTTTCCATAACATAACAACACCATGAATTTGCTGCACTAAATACTAGTTGTCCCATGTTGTACCATGATGTCCCATTGTGCACTATATTCCATTGACCATTGTTGTCCCATTGCTGTACCATATGTTGCACCACGCTGCACCAAGTTTCCTTTGCTATCCCATTGTTGTATCATTGCAACACCATGTAGCATTGTTGTCCTACTACTGCACCATACATCTTGTTGTCCATATTGATGCACCATTGCTGCACCATACAGCACCAGGTTGCCTTTGCCGTCTCACTGCTGCACCATACATCTTGTTATCCATACTGCTACACCATACAACACCAAGTTTCCTTTAATGTCCCATTGTTGCACCATACATCCTGCTATCCATACTACTACACCATATAGCACCAAGTTGCCTTTGTTGTCCCACTGCTGCACCATACATCTTGTTGTCCATATTGTTGCACCATTGTTGCACCATACATACTGTTGTCATATACTATGTTACAACATTCATCACAAGACTTGGATCTATCATTCATGACTGTGATTCAATCCAAACAACAGATAGAGCATCCTTATTTAGAACAACATTAAGGATAGTTGAAGGTGTGGCTTCTTTATCTTAGCGTTTATGTGTGAGAGCATTCCTTCCATGACAAAAATGGTATTCCTTTCATGACTGTGTATAGGATAAGGGCTTTTCCTTTCATGATAGAAAGGGAATTCCATGTGTAGAGCATTTCTTCTAGGACATCGTTTAGGTGCCACCTCCATTAGGCACTGCAACAACTAGGTTTAGGGCATCTCTTCTCCTTAGACATGCAGCTAGGGTTTCTACCTTCATTTCCATGGCTGTGTATTATTTTTTCTTCATAGGGAAGCATTAGGGATTATCCATAGGACATAATTAGGGCTTCCTTCACTATTCTAGATCTCCCTTTCCACATGCATTTAGGGCTTCTTCATTAGGGTAGCGTAGAGCCTAGGGCACTCCCTCTAGATTAGGGCAGCGTTATCCCTTAGGATCTCTCCTCCTACTAAAACCAAAAGACAAGTAGAGAGGAAGAGATCCCAAGTGTGTGTTGAAATGACTTGAAGGCCACCTCTATTAATACTAAAACGTTGAGTACAAGTGGGGTTTATTTGGTTGTTGGTTGACCTTGACTAATTGTCTCATAACACTAATAAATTCATATCTCCATGAATACTTATCAGAATCAGATGATCTTTAGATCAATCCTACACCTCTCAATGAGAGGGATCCGAGAAAAATATAAGTTGTCATTAATAAGATGACCCACATGGAGTTTCTCCCTAATTTCCAATTTTAATAGTTTAAATAAGCCATCTTTGTCAAGATTCTGAAAGAGGTAAACTGTAGCAACAAGACCAAGATGACTCTATCTGATGTAAAACAATAACATAAATGAGACTAAATGAACACAGTCCATATAAAAATGGTTTTAAACTTTTATTGTTTAATATCTTACAATTGTGATAATTATCATCAACACATGTATCTATTGTCCTTTGATAACACTACTGTTTGATAACTTAAAAGAAATATAGCTGAAACACAAACAAAAAAATTACTACATGTAGAATTTCTTGCCAAGACTCTAATTAGATTTATAGTCATGCATTTGTGTTTTATTGTTGTGACACTGACTATTTCCAAACTAAGGAAAACATGGACAAAGATAAAAATAACTTGGCGAAGTTGAAGGCTAAATTTTACTTATTAACATCTTCCTTTGACAAGGATATTGGCCATAAATAGGTCTTTGGGAACTCAAAATTAGATGTTAATTGGATTAATGCACAAGGTTAGATTCAAGATACTTCCTTATCTCCCTTAGCTACTCAGATGAAAGAGCTCTCTACGTAGTTCCAGATGATGATAACCTCTCATGTGTTCAAAGAAATTAATAGGACAACATATACTCTCTCAAAGGAAGGAGTACAGTTGTAGGAGAACTAAGTTCTATAGAAGGAATTCATTGGTGGTCATTTATCTTATTTAAGAGTAAAGAATAATAGGTTCCACAACATGGAGACCTTCCTTCATAGCATTCATATCAAACTACAGTTTTTTAACATTTTTACTTTACAGTAAGCAGAGAAAGGTAATTTTATTGATGTCCAAAAAATGACAAACAAATATGCCAATGAGACTAGAATGTACAATAAGTAATTACCAATCTGTAGGGGTGTCCTGGGCTACCCTGAAAGCATAAAGAAAAACTTGTTTAGTTTTGTTAGAGTGCACTTGTGCCAAAGTTTTAATTGTAAATTTAGTTTCTCTTTACAGACAAATTCCACAAAAGTCTCCCTAAGATCCCACTTTTATTAATAAACGATACCCACATTTAGTGAAAAACCACTAGTGGAGTTTTAAGGCCTCCTAGTCATTAGGGAAGTTGATTATTAGGATTACTTGTGACATCCTATGTATTTTTTAAATGCCAATACACCATATATAATTCTTATGTATTTTAGAAACTCCAATACAAAATCAATATTACTAGGAGTCATCAAGGCCAACAAATATATCTTCAACCATGTAGTTGGCCTTGATGACTCCTAGTAATATTGTTGCCTTCACTAAATGTATATGTAAGATGAATTCACTCACATCCAAATATATGCTTATAATACATAGCTTGCAAGTTATTAAGGATAATTTAAAAGGTAATGTCCAAATCATGTAGGTTAATTGTGGGTGCAAGTGTTGTAAAACTTAAATATACCTGGCTCTGGTGTGCAATGCTCTATTTACATTTTCCTAAAGGTAGATAGCATCATGTACCTCATGTGGAGTGCTTTGTTTACTTTGTCCTAAAGGCGGATAACATTGACTAGAAGTGGTGAGGTATACTCATCTGGACAATTGAAAAAAATTATTTTGTTTACTGTCATGTCTTGAGGCTCCACTTCTCAACATACCACAAACACTTCAAACAATGATGGTGGAATGACATGATACCATGGAAAAGGTTGTACCACACCTGTCAATGAACTTGTATGAACTTGAACCTTCTGGAATTCCTGGAAACTGTTTTTATTGATGTTGTTGCTTACCCTTCCCTTTCTTCTTACAACACTAAGAAGCATAGTGGCCATCCATACTCGAAGCTTCTACAATTCTTGCAAACTGTTTTACTGTTATTGTTGCTTACCCTTCCCCTACTTCTCAGGATACTGAGAAGCGTATTGGCCATGCTTCTTGCACTTGATATGGCTCAAATTATTCTTCTGCTAGTTAGAAGATATTGAATCTTCCTTCTTCTTCTAACCCTTCACAAATCATATTTTATTCCCTCCTTTCCTCACCCTCCCAATGAGGGCTAGCACAGGTACATCCTCATCACTAGCCGAAACCATCTCCAATCTCATTTCCTCCTTGATAAATGCATCCCACAAACTTTCGATTGAAGGTAGCTTCTCACAAGCACATACAAACTGTACAAAATGGTGCCAAGATGGACCAAAGCCATTAAACCTGATCCAAATTAGTCCATTCTCTTCTACCTTGTTATCAAGTGTAGCTCATTGATATCTCAACCCTTGATCTATATCAGATAGATAACTACTGTAGTAGTGTTTCTCATGCAAGTAATGGACGATTTCTTCATTAAGGGCATTCTCCTAGACATGTTCTTGCTCCAATACAATGTAATCATGGTAATATGCATTTCCCTATCAATAATTTTCTCTACAATGAAAAGGGTTAGATGATTCTCCGCCAAATCCAAAAATTTTCATTCCAGTTTGACCAATTTATAATCATGCTCAACTAAGTCCTTCGTATCTGTTGAAAGTAAAATCTCCTTCTCCACTACGTACCACAATTCAACCTCTTCCAAGAGATTCTGCATCCTGAACTATAATAGTGTTGGAAGTGCCTTCCAACATGTGATAATCCTAAAGACCCTAACTACTTGTGATTACAACTCTTTAAACAAACATGAAAACATATCAAGAACTAAGAATCAAACTTGCAACCTATTATAGGTGGAGGCCACCTTTCACAAACACGCAAAATAACACTCCAATCCTTGGAACAATTGGGACATCACACCCCATGGGCCACAACCTTTAATCGGTCGAAATCTGCTTCACCTGCTGAAACTCAGGCATCCCACCCTTGAAACCCTTCAACAACTCCCTCTAACAAGTTGCAAACCTATCCATGCACAAATTCCTATTAGTTTTAGTGAAAGTGCTCTGATACGATGTAATCCAGACAATAGTAAGTAAATTTTGCACTAAAAGAATATTCCTAAGATCCCAAGCAATTTAAAGCCCTTGATGGGTATACTAGAATCTATAAAAACACATTGCAGAAAAATAATAAGAGCATGTACACAAATCTAAACTCTCAATCACATCTATCTTCTATTGAATGCAAAGCAAAGAAAATACAATGCAATACCTCAAAACCAAAATCTTTCTAACCAACATGGAAGTGTTCACTACATTTCCTTCATAGAATAGGAAGATGAGAAAAGATACAAAGTATATGGTCACATGCATGAAGCACTCAAGGTGACTTTAGTCAAATGCTAGACCAAGTTTAATCATCTAGTGTACCCTTTCTGCATGGATAAATGTGCCAGGTAAGTGCATCTCAACTAGAAGATAAATAGAAGCATGCATCCCCTTCCTTGAGAATTGTGCCTCCTACCTAGACTAAAACATTATCATGCAAAAGATCTCTAATTATCTAGGGTTTTGTGCCCTCCAAATATTAGATCATGCATGCAGAACTGAATTGAATTGAATCTAAACTACAAAATAAACTGAATTGAAGAAAAAATCGAATTGCTTCATCTGAAACAACATGCAAACTGAAATTAATTGAGGGTAACAAAACTATAAATATACCCTCTACTCTCTTACATAACAACACCTCCCTCATACTATAATGTGCACAGGAACCATGACAAACTACTACCATTATTACTGCTGTATGGACCTGCAAAAAGTACACCCTTACGACTGTTGTACCTGCCAATTAAGTGCACCCTGGTACTGTGGAGAAGACAGTCAGAGTTAAATAAGGTAGAAAATATAACAAAAGATATGAACCAACTGATCAAAAAAATATTACCACAATGATAAATTAAATCCTTAAAATAATGACTAGCGTGGGAAGAGACTGAGTTAAGTCAAACAAAGTATAAATCTTTGTCATAGATAAGACAAATTTTACTGCATGGTTTTAAGAAAATTCATCTCAATGGGATAAAAAATTGTTTCAAACCCCAAGATTGAAAGGAAATTGACTTAATGTACAACAAAATGTTAGTATTTTGTTAAGCTACATCTGCATTTACTCAGAGGTGTTGATTTGATGCTATATAATTCTTAAAGCCATGTTCAACCTACAATGAGTTTCTAGATTTTCTGTTGTTAAAGTTGTAGGCCTATTTTAGCAAAGCCATAGGCTTTGATCATGATGAAATGTAGTTAAAGTGTTTTTTCTAGATTTATATATTTTTCATAGTTTAGTATCAATTATGCATTTTTCCATACCAAGTAAGAAATAAAACAAACCAATAGCAGAAAAAGAACATATCAATGAGAGCTAAACATGTAAAATAGAATGGATAAAGGATATACAAATGCATAATGGAAAGTATTAAATCAAAAACTAAGTAGATAATGTGGTGTTAATAGTACCTATATAGCAGGATTTGATATCAGGAGTAAAGAAACACCAAGTCCATCAAATTCCTCTTTCCAAGAACCCTCAGTAAGAGTTTTCCAAAGTCCCTTTGATTTCCCAAATGCACTAGTTTACATTTGAGCAAAAGCTGTGTCCAGTGGCTTTCCAAAACAAAATAAACCACCACATAACATAGTGTTTATGTATAAATTTGAGCAAGAAATGTACAAGCCAAATACCAAAATTTGGCTAAAAAATCCAAATCACTAGGACAAAGCAAGAAGAAAAGAAGTTGTACTTGTGTTATCACAGTTGTTCAAGCTCTAGTTGTAGGAGCTACAACCAAATTTTCCTTTGTTACCGTATACTTGTTCCTATGTTTTAAGTAAAATTTCTTAGACTATAGCTATAATAGTATGGGTTAAATTTCTGATGTATAATTACTTGATGAAAATTGAATAAGCTAAACTCATGGTAAATAATATCACAAGAAATTATCTGTAGATCATAAAAGGTTTTTCAACATGGTATCAGAGAAGTGAGATCAGGCAATGGAGTGTGTCTTGGTGGAATGATCTTGCATCAAACAAATCTGTGTATTTTCCCTAGAACTAGTTTATCTGCATATCAAAGAATTCAAGCATGCATTACGTAAAGGTCTGTTGTCTCTAGCACCATTATTATACACAACTAATTTTGAATTTTTGTTTTATCTTATTCTGGAATAGGTGTAAGGAGGTGAGAATGATCATTCTCCATAGTCAAGTTGAAGGGAGTTGTAGCATCAGTTGTGTGGAACAATAAATATTAATTCATGACAATTAGCAATCCAAAGGGCATGGTTTTATGCAGTCTCCTCTACTCTGATTTGCTTTGAGCACCACAGATATCAAAAAATGAAGTCCAGTTGTCAGAATGATGAGATTGGGAAATTTAAAATGGAACACTTCATCATTTAGCAATCACTGGCAATGTGCTGGAATATATATATGATAAGCCATTTGATGTGTGTCAATGTGCATTGATGGGGTAGCATGACACATGGGATATTTTAAAATAGATGAAAACCATAAACATACCTTCCAATACTATCTTGTATTCTATTATGATAAATGGATATTCCAAGCAAGACAAAATGGACGATGCTTTCAAATTGTTTGATGGAATGGTGGACCATTATATCAAACCCATGGTTATCATTTATATTGCACTCATTAGTGGTCTCTCCAAAGGAGGAAAGATGCTGAAAGAAAATGCCTTTATAGAGGAAATGATGCCTAAATGCATGTTCCCAAATATTGTTACTTACAATGTTGCTCATTCAAGGATACTACAAGGAAGGGGACACTGAAAATGCATTCAATTTCCTTTCCAAGATTGCAAGAAAAGGTTCTTCCCTTGATATTGTAACATACAACACTCCGATACATGGATTTTGTATAGAAGGTAGGTTGAGGTATGCATTGAATATTTTGAACAAAATGTGTGATCTAATTCCAAATAATGTAACATTTACTACCATGATTGAAGGTGATTGTAGAGAAGATAATATGATTGGGGATTTTAGATTGCGAGATGAAAGGGCTAGTGTCAGGAATGGTGACATACGGTGTCCTCCTCCATAAGCTCTATGAGGAAGGGAAATTGGAAGAATCCAATAACCTTTTGTGTGAAATGGTGAAGAAGGGTCCTGAAACTGAGCACTTCACATGCGATATGTTGATCAATTCATAGTGCAAGAGAGGTAACATGGTTAATGCTTGGAAACTTCACAACAAGATGTTACAAAGCAGGATATTTTTTGTGTATACATACAAGGATTTTATTCATGGCTTTTGAAAGTTTGGGAAATAAATGAAGCAACGGAGGTCCTATTTAAAATGATGATTGCAGTTTTATGCCTAATTTTAGTGTTTACTGATGGATAATTGATGGTTATTGTTTCCAACACAATGAAGAGGAAGCTCTGAAGCTTCTTGATGATTTTTTCGAAAGAGGTTTATCTGAAGATGTTTTTAACATAGTAACACCATTCGAGGTTAGGAAACCTAAGCAGGGACAAAAAAATCAATAAAATGTTTGGAGGGGTCTTGTTGGTGGTGCCCTTATTTATACTACTCTTATTTGTGCATACTTGGGAGAAAGTGAGAGAAATAAAGCTTCAGAACTTGTGAAGAAATAGCCTCAAAAAGGATTCTGGTCAATTTAAAATAAAATAAAATTGTTTTGATGTATTCTTTAGATATAGATGGAAAACCTGAGGTTTTATGTAATGGGATGATAGAGAGAGGCTAGGTTGTCAAACATGTTTATCAGAATCTAAGAACTATTGCACAAACTTCCATTTCCAGTGTGCTATTTTCATATGTAAGTTGTAACATTAAGACTCTACGATCTCTTTGAGTAAAATGTTTGTTGTCTAATAGCTTGGGATGCCTCTCTAGAATTTTTTGAATGATGTTTCCAACACAAAAGAAAGTACTTTAATATTGTTGAAAAACAAACTAAATGGTTCAATGATTACATAAGAGAATTATAATTAGCGTTGCACTCAAAGGCTTCTTCAAAAATGAGATACATAAATTTGGGCTTGCAAAGAATATCAAAATAAGTCCATGCCATCCACATCTCAATGTCCAATATGGGGAACTTAGGTCGCCCCATTTCTGGGGCCTAGTTTCATGTAGAAAAAACCCTAACAGAAGTGGAACTGAGAGATTTAAGATAATTTCAACTAGTTTTAAAGTTAAAATTATCCAAAAAAGCAAGGTACTTTTAGTGCTAGATATCCCATGCTCCATTTATTAGTTTTGTATGTAGAAATAAATGTGGTTCAAGTTTACATAGAGATTGATATAATGTTTAATGTTCTCAAGCTTGTGAAATTGCATTTCATGCAATGTAGAAATAAAATTTCTCAAGAAAATTAAATTGTAGCATGCTCTTTGGGCCAGTTTTAATGTTTCTTGACTTTAAAAGAAGCACTTTCACAAATCTAGGAGGTTGTGAATACAATCTGCAAACATATTTCAATGTTATTCTGTGTATTTTTTCATTTTTCTCTAATAGAATAAATTGTAACCTAAGCCAAGGAGTTGCACAAAAGACCCACAAGGAAAACTTCCTTGAAGCAAAGATGAAGTCAATGAGCAAAAAACTAATGTGAAGATGCTAGCAGTCAATTGCCCAGGGGTGATTTTGTATACTCTTGCCAGAACTGAAGGTTGTATGCTACTATCCAAAGTATGTTCTCTCAACTACACTTGGTATGCTAATAAATGCTTCTGGGAAAAATTCATGGCCTATTTTACATAATTCACTAGAAAATGTATTTATTGAACAAGTATTGATTAAGCAATTCAAGGCTTGATCACCTTTTCGAATTCAAGAGCATACAATAGAAGCCCTTGCTAGCTTGTATGGAAATAGCTACTTAAGTAGAATGCTCCAAAATGCAGAAGAAAAGTGTTTTCTAGTGGGTTTACTTATAAGGGTTGCAGATGATGTCCAGGAGGAACTCATAAGGTCTCTTAAAATTCTCTATAATAGTGAAAATAATATGTGGCATGCCATTGAAGGTAGGGAAGGAGTAGAACACTTGATTTTGCTTCTTGCCCTTTCTTCAAATAGCAGCAGGAATGTGCAGTGGCCTTGCTTTGTATGTTGTCAAATGAAAATGACGAAATCAAATGGGAAATTACTGTTGCAGGTGCATAGTCCAAATTCTAGAGATTGGATCTTCAAAAGTGAAAAAGCACTCTAAAAATGTTATTCTGAACCTTTGTAATCGTAGTGAAGATATCCATTCACGTTTTGAAAGTGCAGATGATGTACCTGCATTTATTGGGTTGTTGAAAAAGCGGTAGTCCAAGCGGAAATAAATTACTACAAAGATATTGAACCATCACCCATAAATCAAATAGTAGCAATATCAACCAACTCATTACTTTTCTAACTGGTGACTTACCAAAAACAAAAGTTCATGTTTTGGAGGCCTTAAGATCTCTACTAAAGATAGTACTAGAAATGATGGAATTGAAACAATGACTAAAATCCTTTGTTCTATTAATGACAATACTTGAGCTAAATTTTCTTTAGTTATTGTTGCATTATTTAACTGTAGGAATTATTTATTTGAAAGAAATATAGTAATTGAATACATTGGACTAGTCCTAAGGCTCCATAATGCACAATCAAAATATTACTTTTGATTGAAGCAACATGTTCTCTTGTTGCTATTTTTTGTTAATAAAACAGAGCCAGGAAGGTGCGAAGCTATTGCTAACCATTAGTTAGCCTCGCAAAATCTTCAATGATGTTTTCATAAAATATGATCATGAATTTTCCCGCATATTGGGTACTCGTGAGATGTTGGTATGAAAAAGGAAAACTTTTCAGAGCTCTTGGAGATGAGATGTTGAAGTTTTCCCATCTTTTCCAGCAAGAAATTTATGCTTGTTTTTTGAAATGTTAATATATAACAAGAAGGATTGAGGAAGCTCTTGACTTGATCCATGAGATCAAGGAGAGAAGCATTTTTCCTATTATCACTCAGAAATTTCTCAAGATTAAAGAAAGAAATCACCGAGGTAACCACAAACCTACTTTTGAGATCAGGATCTAGCCTTCCTAATCTCAGAGAGGGCTTTCTGTTTTTTATTTAACTTTGTTTAGCTATTTTATTTTAGGCTAGTTATGATTGTTCTTGGGTTTTGATTTGAATTTGGGTGGTGGGATCACTTACTTAGATGAATATATGAATGTCTATTTTCCATTGGGCTATGGAGTCAATTAGACTTTGAAAACTGAACAACAACAAACCATAAAGAAAATGTTACAGGGAAAGATAGGTGAGTAATATCAGATTTCAAATGCTAGATGGTGAAATGATTTCCAATCAGGATCAAGGAGCAGTTAAGGATTCATTAAACCGGATTATGAAGAGAAATGCAAGAGGTCAATCAAGATGAGAGAGAAATTAAGGGTTTTGAAATCTGGATATCAGAAGAAAACATATAAATGATCAACTGTGAAAAACAGAGTGTACTTAAACAAGTTTTGAGTTATATTTCCAGTTTAATTCATTCAAATTTGGATAACATTTAAGTTTATGAAACACTTAGAAAAAGAACATAACAATATGAAATTTGTACTTCACTGAGATAGCTCAACACATGAATCCTGTAAAGAAGTTTCTTTATAACTTGTCCTGTCTGTCAACTGGAAATTGATACAATAACCCTTAGGTAGTAGATCAGTCAGCTATAACAATATTCAAAAATCCACACCCTAATACTTCAAATTATGAAGTATTAATACAAAAACTATTACAAAATATCCTAAACTGATTTAGGAATTGTTCTGGGAAATAAAATATCTGGATGCTAAAAGGTAGTGACACCTTTCAAATGACTGAGAACTGTCCCTATTTTACTTGATAGTTGTTATCTATCTGTTTCTTTTATGCTAGTTTGTCTCTCACGCTTTCTTCTTCCTTTGTCTTTTAATTGTAGTAAATATTTCACTTGACTGCTCTAGCACCTTCTTTCATTTTTACATTTTACTGTAAATCTTACTCACTCTTTCATGCTTCTGTGTTTCTAGTAAAAAATATTTTTACTAAAAGACGCATGTAGAATACAAAACGTTTCTTGGAGAGTAGTTTGTAAGAATATTTTGTTGTGCTGGTGAAAATGATTTCATCTCTGTTTCAACATTTACTGTGTAAATTATTTCCTTATCCTCTGCTATTGTATTAAAATTGATTTTCTCTTTGTACACAAAACTCCTACTCAATGAAGCCTTTGAATAAATTTCCTGAGAATCTGGAGCAAACATGTTTTGACTAGTATCATAACTTGTTTGTCCAATCTCCCGGCCTTGTTAATTACCTGCAAAATACAACAATTGTTAATAAGAACACAGGTTGGCAGGGAGGTGATAATGACTTTAGGAGATAGGGAAGTCTGTGGATAGAGTCCAGAGCGTGTTCGGGAGGTAATCAACAGTCAAATTTGGTTGTAGAGGCTTAGGGTGGTGCAGGAAGGCTTAGGCAACTTTCACAGTGCGAATGAGAAAAAAGAGTGAAAATGATCATCATTAGCCTTTTAACCGGCAACGGTTAGATTTTTGTCGCGACAATTATAAATGAATAGTGAGTGGTTTTGGCTTTTGGCAGGGAGGTGGTTTTGGGGGCCATCACATTGCTTTTAGCAGTCGGGCATTATTTCCCCGAGAGCGCGCGAGTTGGCTTGGAACTACCACGTAGCTGAAAAGGGCCCAAGAAAAACTGTGAATCTCGTGTGCTCTCGGGCTAGTAAAGGTTGGAGATGGGATGAGCGCAATATGGATGCGTGCCGTCAGATTTGGAAGTGGTTGATTAGAGGCCTATAACGCGGTGGAGTTACGAGGGTAGAATAGGGGAGTGGGGTCAGGTTTTAATTAAAATGAAATGTAATTAATTAAAGAGTAATCGTGGTATTTAACATATTGTGATGGGTTAATAAATTGCGGGACCCGAGAATAAATACAATAGGATATAAGTCAAAAGGGTATTGGGTATGGTTTATTAATCACACCTAGGGTGGTGGGTTAAAAGGTTTTATGTTGGGGAAATATGACATGGCAGAGTTAATTATAATGCGGGGGGGAAACAAAACTTAGGATAAAGGGTCTTTATGGGTTTTTTATGGGTATTAGAGAAATTATTAAGGGGGAAGGTGATTTTTTCCATGGGGAAATGGTTTCACACTAGGGAAAAGGGGTTTTGGGTATGGGATTGAGTTTGGAGGGTAATTTGTTAGGGAAATGTGTAAAACCAAGGGGTAAGGGTTAAAATGAATGGAAAAGGGAACTTCTATAAGAAATGAGGAGAAAATGGGGAAATTAGTAAATAAGTATGTGGGGGGGAATGAAATGAGGGGAAGTTAATTAAATCAGCTTGTGAACATCCTTTCACTTTCATAATTGCTCCTACACACTGAAACATAGGATTAAGCATGATGAATGTGCTTATGCTTTAACAACCTTGTAATTATGCAACCTTTCTTGTACCTACCCTTTACTTACCCTAACATTTTTTCTTCACTTTATTGGGTGAATTTAAACTAGCAGATGCTTTCTTTCCCTTTTATTTTGAAAATCAAACTATGTAATTCTAACCTTATATCTTCTAGTGGCTCAGATTAAGCTTATGAGCACATTTTATTTCTCTACCTAACTACTCATCTGCCAAGATTAAACAGTTTTTCCAGATCTTTATTCTCTATCTATAAACATGAAATTTAAAGCATGACTAGTCAAGGTTGAGCTATTTGACTATCACGAGTTGTGGCATTTATGACAAGCTGCACACAATCTTATTTGCAAAAAGTAAACTGAGAGGAGTGGCATTTGAATGTGCACACTTTCATTATCTGTTTTTGTTTGGGGTTCATATTTTTCACTTTTTTGATCTTTTGTTTTTATTTTTTTCCTTTGATTATTCTTTTAGGACATACCCTCTTTACATTTTTTAATTTTTAATATGAAAAACATTTGCAGAAAAGAAAAGGTATGTACAATATTACAAGACTTAACATATTCAATTCAAAATTATGATCCCTATTATTATAGGAACCTGACAGTGGCTCCACTTAGGGATGGCATTTACTAGTGAAATGTCAAGAACACTGTCAACTAGTGGCTTGATCCATTGGGCTGATCCCAAGCTTGCACATGTTTTGTTATATAATCTTTGTGACTGAAAATATTGAACTAAAATCTTAACCTTTTCTGCAAACTGAAATATGACACATGTTGCACTAAAATTTGATCTGAAATAAACTTGCTGCTGAAAAACTAAATTTAATCAAACTGAAATCCTACCTACTTACTCTAATCAGTTGTCCAACGGCTAGTTAGTAAAATGAGACAGCCAATGCAACCATTCAAGAATCATATACACTGGTGGATTTTGCTGCTTGTGCTTGTTTGTGATTAAAATTGAGGTTCTACAACCCAATATAACCTTGTCAACAAATGAGAAGATAAGGAAATACTTGATTTCCTTTGTTGACTCTAAAAATTGTGCAAAAGGATCTTCCAAAATATATACACTATTGTTCAACTGACTTAAGCAATTGCACAATTATTCCGGATGGTCTCCATGCCATGAAACTGAAATGTCATTTTTATCTTTACCCCCCTACAGATTTTCAGACAAGCTTTGTGATGATATTTCTACTGATTGAAATGTTTGACTGATGAAACCTTTATCATCTTGATCCTGAATCTCATAGTTAGTTAATGAAGAAAAATTCTGATTTCATTCATTATCCAACATATCAGCTATTGGATCATAATATACTTGGAAGGATTGTTGCAACATATTTCTCATAAGTTTGAATGGAACTTCACAGATTTCTAGAAGCTTCTCATCCTTTTATTTAGAGATTTTATACCACATTTCCTTTAAAAACTAAAATGATTCAAAACATAGTGGTATAGAACTTTCCTACGTCATTTGATCAGGTGTTTCAATGAAATTTGATAACTGTAAGTGTAAGACTGAATAATCCTGATTAAGATTTTCATTGTCTTCTTTGTTGTCAATATCAATACCTAAAGACTGCTAATTTTTTATTGCTGTAAAGTTTTCTCTGGTGAATTGAAATGAATCTGAACAAAGAGGAAAAGAACCTTCACTTATTTCCAAATTTTCTGCACTTCCTTTCTCATTCTCATATTTGATATGTACCAGATGATTAATATATTTAATTTGTTGAAACTGAATTTTCTCATCCTCCAAACAAGTTTCTGATTTCTCTATAAAGCTAGCTTGAGTTTGAAGAACATAATTATCATCATACTGATCATGCTTAAGCAAACCATTAAAAGAAGGAATGTCATCAAACATACACATTAAATCAGTAGATTCATCTTCCACATATTGATCTGTAAATCCATTTTCTGATCTATAGTAGTTGGAATTAGCAAGAATTTGTTCATGGCTATCAACCTCTTCTTTTTGTGAAATAAATGTGTCATGGTGATCTTGGGCTAAAAATTTATCTTACATGGTGACATTTTTTATCCTTTCCTCTATTTTTCTTACCAAAATGTCGAATTTTACCTTTGCAATGTTGTTCTTCTTTGCTTCTACTTTCAACATTTCTCTTCTAATTTGTAGATTAAATTCTACATCTAGTGCAATGTTCTGCATTTGTTCAAGAGTTGTTGGGTTTCTTTCTCTTAGTTGAAATTCTATTTCTGGATCAAATGCTTTTGGAAAATGCAAGAGAGTTGAATCAAGAGGAGGTCATATATTTGATGGAATTGAATAATAGATTTGATTAAATCTGTCAGAAAATTGTTGTATTGTTTCATTTGGATGTATTTTCAACTAATTATATTCTTCTATGATCACAAAAAGATTGACTTTGATTATCCATCTATCAAGGAAAATTTTGACAAATTGTTGGAAATTTGAGATGCTTGCAATAGGTAGATTCTTGAACCAACCTTTTACTCTACTTTGCAAATAAAAAGAAAAAAAATATGATTCTAACATCATCTTCATCAATCTCAAATAAGTACACATAATTCTCAAAACCTTGAATATGTTTTTGGGCTGTGATACGATTCTCTCCATCAAAATTGGGGAGATATTTGTAATAGTTATCAGGGAAATCATTGAGTATAGGAGGTAAAATGAGGGGCTTATATCTATTAGGAACTTTACAAGGTACATGAATATGTATAGTGATTGTAAGATTAGTCTTGATTGTTTGAGGTTCTCAATCGGAGAATGATCATCATAAGATTCAGAAGAAAGCTGCTCAAATGGATAAGGAGAATATATATTTACAATCTTCAAAGGAAAATAATTAAAAATTAATTTAAGATCTTCTCTAAAATACAATATACATTGAAAAACCTTCTTGATGAGAAAGAATATGATGTATTGGATAACAATCCAAGTTAGAAGCTCGATCTTCCCATATTGTTCTTTCGGGTTCATTCCTCCAGTAGAGTCTTGACTGTGAAATTGATTTGGAGCTTGAGTCGCCAGGTGGATGATTTTAACCTTTGTGTGTCTAATCACTGTCGACCATCATAGACCAGATCTGGTCTTGGTATAATATTTTTGAAGGAAATTTTATCTTCCCCAATATGGTTTCCATTATATTGTCACTCAGAAATTTCTCAAGAATAAAGAAAGAAATCATCGAGGTAACCACAAACCTACTTTTTAGATCAGGATCTAGCCTTCCTAACCTCAGAGAGGGCTCTCTCTTTTTTCTTTAACTTTGTTTAGTTATTTGATTTTAGTCTAGTTATGATTGTGCTTGGGTTTTGATTTGAATTTGGGTGGTGGGACCACTTACTTAGATGAATAGATGAATGCATATTTTCCATTGGGCTATGGAGTCAATCAGGCTTTGAAAACAAAACAAAAACAAACCATAAAGAAAATGTTATAGGGCAAGATACGTGAGCAATATCAGATCTCAAAGGATGGATGGTGAAATGATTTCCAATTGGGATCAAGGAGTAGTTAAGGATTCCTTAAACTGGATTATGAAGAAAAATGCAAGAGCTCAACTGGGATGGGAGAGAAATTAAGGGTTTTGAAATCAATGATATCAGAAGAAAACATATAAATGATCAACTGTGCAAAATAGAGTGTACTTAAACAAGTTCTGAGTTATATTTCTAGTTTAATTCATTCAAATTTGGATAACATTTAAGTTTATGAAACACTTAGAAAAATAACATAAACAAGATGAAATTTGTACTTCACTGAGATAGCTCAACACATGAATCTTGTAAAAAATTTCTTTATAACTTGTCCTGTCTGTCAACTGGAAATTGGTACAATAACCCTTAGGTAGTAGATCAGTCAGCTATAACAATATTCAGAAATCCACACCCTAATACTTCAAATTATGAAGTATTAATACAAAAACTATTACAAAATATCCTAAACTGATTTAGGAATTATTCTAGGAAATAAAATATCTGGATGCTAAAAGGTAGTGACACCTTTCAACTGACTGAAAACTGCCCCTATTTTACTTGATAGTTGTTATCTATCTATTTCTTTTATGATGGTTTGTCTCTCATGCTTTCTTCTTCCTTTGTCTTTTAACTGTAGTAAATCTTTCACCTGACTTCTCTATCACCTGCTTTCATTTTTACCTTTTACTATAAATCTTACTCACTCTTTCATGCTTTTGTGCTTTTAGTAAAAATGCTTTTTACTAAAAGACACTTGTAGAATACAAAAAGTTTCTTGGAGAGTAGTTTGTAAGAATCTTTTGCTATGCTGGTGAAAATGATTTCATCTCCGTTTCAACATTTACTGTGTAAATTGTTTCCTTTTGCTCTGCTGCTGTATTAAACTTGATTTTCTCTTTGTACACAAAACTCCTACTCAATGAAGCCCGTGAATACATTTCCTGAGAATCTGGATCAAACGGTCTTTATGACTAGTATCAAAACTTATTTGTCCAATCTCTTGGCCTTGTTAATTACCTGAAAAATACAACAATTGTTAATAAGAACAAAGGTTGGAAGGGAGGTGATAATGGCTTCAGGGAATAGGGAAGTTTGTGGACAGAGTCTGAAGCGTGTTCGGGAGGTAATCAATGGTAAAATTTGGTTGTAGAGGCTCAAGGTTGCACAGGAAGGCTTAGGTAGCTTTCACAGTGTGAATGAGAAAAAAGAATGAAAATGAGCATCTTCGGCCTTTTAACCGACAACGGGTAGAATTTTGGCGTGGAAATTATAAATGAACAGTGAGTGGTTTTGGCTTTTGGAGGGGAGGCAGTTTCAGGGGCCATCGCACCACTTTTGGCAGTCGGGCGGTATTTCTCCGAGAGCATGTGAGTTCGCCTAGAACTGCCACATAGCTGAAAATGGCCTGAGAAAAACCATGAATCTTGTGTGCTCTCAGGCTAGTAAAGGTCAGAGAGGGGATGAGCGTGATATGGATGTGTGCCATTAGATCTGGAAGTGGGTGATCAGAGGGCTATCACGTGGCGGAGTTGCGAGGGCGAAATGGGGGAGTGGGGTCGGGTTTTAATTAAAATGAAATGTAATTAATTAAAGAGTAATCATGGGAATTAACATATTGCGATGGGTTAATAAAATGCGGGACCCGAGAATAAATAAAATAGGGATATAAGTTAAAAGGGTATTGGGGAGGGTTTATTAACCACACCCAGGGTGGTGGGTTAAAATGTTTTATTTCGAGGAAATATGACATGGCGGATTTAATTAAATAATGCGGGGGGGTGTGGGAACTTAGGATAAAGGGCCTTTATGGGTTTTTTATGGGTATTTAGGGAAATTATTAAGGGGAAAGGTTATTTTTTCCATGGAGAAAGGGTTTCACACTAGGGAAAAGGGGTTTTGGGTATGGGATTGAGTTTTGGATGGTAATTTTCTAGGGAAATGTGTGAAACCAAGGGGTAAGGGTTAAAATGAAGGGAAACATGTACTTTTATAAGAATTGAGGGGAGAATGGGGAAATTAGTAAATAAGTATGTGGGGGCGAAACGAAATGAGGGGAAGTTAATTAAATCGGCTTGTGAACATCCTTTCACTTTCATAACTGCTCTTGCACACTGAAACATAGGATTAAGCATGATGAATGTGCTTATGCTTTAACAACCTTCTACTTCTACAACCTTTCTTGTACCTACCCTTTACTTACCCTAACATTTTTTCTTCACTTTGTTGTGTGCATTTAAACTAGTAGACCCTTTCTCTCCTTTTTCTTTTGAAAATCAAACTATGTAATTCTAACCTTATATCTTCCAATGGCTCAGATTAAGCTTATGAGCACATTTTATTTCTCTACCTAACTACTGATCTACCAAGATTAAACAGTTTGGCCAAATCTTTATTCTCTATCTATAAACATGAAATTTAAAGCATGAACTAGTCAATATTAAGCTATTTGACTATCATGGATTGTGGCATTTATGACAAGCTGCACAAAATCTTATTTGCAAAAAGTAAACAGAGAGGATTGGCATTTGAATGTGCACACTTTCATGATTTGTTTTTGTTTGGGGTTCATACTTTTCACTTTTTTGATCTTTTGTTTTTCATTTTGTCCTTTGATTAATCTTTTAGGACATACTCTCTTTACATTTTTTAATTTTTAATGGAAAACATTTGCAGAAAAGCAAAGGTATGTACAATATTACAAGACTTAACATATTCAATTCAAAATTATGATCCCTATTATTATAGGAACCTAGCATTGCCTAAGCCCAAGAGTTTGCATATGCTAGATAAAAATTGCAAAAAATGGAAAAATGGATTATGCTATGTAGTCAATGTCATGAAAATGAAAAATTGCATGCCTGATGAAAATGTTTATGGCATCCTTATCGATGCTTACTTGAAAATAGGCTAAGTGAAGAGAGGATTTGATACAATGCATATCATGAAAGAACTAGTTTGAATTCCTATTGTTTCAAGCTACACTGCCTTGGTTTAACATCTTTTTAGGGAAATAAAATACAAAGAGGCTAATAACTTAATAGGTACCTTTGGTAAATGCAAGCATGTCATTGTGAACATGATGCTCTAATTATCGTAGCAATGGTTGTTGGAGAAGTAAGCTAGGGCCACACTCCTAAAGCGTGGGAATTTTTCAATGCCACAAAAAGCAAGGGACTAAACCCTACGTGGAAACCTGTTGTATATTCATTTGCATAAAAATGTCGACTCTTCAATTCTGCTAGATATTAACAATCGTGGGAAAGTTGATCATGAACAAGGAGACACTCATTCAATGTGTCTAAGTCAACAAAAAGTTTCATTGTTTGTCAAAGTTCCTCCATAGCTTCAATACGACTTTTCCTATATAGCTATTATTTTAAAAGTTATATTTCTTGGCTATAGAACCCTGTTAAAGGAGAGTTTTATATTGAAAGTATATGCTCCCCCAAGAGAAAGTGCCTCATTTAATGAACTTGGATGCCATTCTTGATGGGATTTTACCCTGAATTTTGGATATTTCTCAAAGTATTATGCCCTCTAAGCAATTGAGAACCAACCAACACTTAATTATTTTTCTCAGGATTTCGTTTAGCAATTTTTGGGAACTAAACACCCTCGATTAAGTATTTCAACATTTATTCTACCATACAAAACTTTAGACACCAAGAGAAAGAGAAGTGCACCCCAAAATCTCTAGAACTTCGCTCATCAAACATGTAATTACAAATTTGCAATTACAAATTTATCTCATGGCACAAATATTTGCAGAATAATTCATGAAATTAGTACCTTCATGAGTTCCAAATCCTGCCCAATTTGCACCAATGTCAAATTTCTCTTCCACGGCAATGTAGTCAATGGCGAAATCTAGTTGCGAAATCTAGCTCCAATCTACCTAGGGCTAGTTTCTCACCACCAAAACTAATTTTCCCAATGGATTTTTTGGACACCGTAGCCTCACAGGATTCCAAAGAATCTAAGAGTTTTCTTCTTCAAAAATACAAATGACCAAAATGAGGAGAATGCTCATTTGCCCTTTTTACAATTTCCTTTTCATTTATGGCTTTTTATTTTATTAAAATTATTATTTTCTTCAATTTCCCTCCTATTTAAAAAAGTATTATTATTTTCATTTTTACCTCTCACTTTATAAAAGCTAACATAAGCTGAAGTAGGAAAGGAAATTGCTTCGAAAATACAAATGACCAAAATGAGCAGAATGCTCATTTTGCCTTTTTATAACTTCCTTTTCATTTTTGGCCTTTTATTTTATTAAAATTATTAGTTTCTTCATTCCCTCATATTTAAAAAAATATTATTTTTTTCATTTTCCCCTCTCATTTTATAAAAGCCAACATAAGCTGAAGTGGAAAAGGAAATTGCGAAGTGAGTGAATGATAATGATATGTTTTTTAAATATTACATAAGTTTTTTAATTAATTTGTAAAAAAATAATAGAAGACTTATGGAAAAAGGTCTATGGATAATGTAATAACATGATCTTTAAGATGATTAAGAATATTTTCACATACTTTAAACAATGTGAAGATAAGGGTTTTTTGAGTTGGTCAAATATTATGAGTAGTGATAAGATTGGTGGTACAAGTGCTAATATTGCCATGTTTTGGACAATTATAAGGGCCCTCCTAAGTAGGACATGGCTATGGGTGTATTGTCTCTAACCAATTCTTTCAATTTGAGAGTTAATGTTTAGAAAAATGAACGTCTTCTTGTGTGCTTGAACCCTCTATACCTATTGACATAAGGTGATGTTGAAGGAGTGTATAAGGAACCTGTGGTTTTCTTGGCCTCTAAGGAAGGTTTTTGGTTCATTGGAAATAGTAATTATGTAAAGTCATTAGAAGTTGTGGAAAAATGTGTTCTTAATTGTGGGGGAATATATTGCAATCAACCAAATCCTTGACCTTTCAAGATGCACTTTGGCATAAAATTTTATTGGCAAGAGGGTAGGGATGGACTACTTTATGAGATAGATAAAGTAGAGTCAGAGTTCAAGTTTATGCTATATACTAGCAACTCACATAGTAGCAAGAGAGATGCATTCTTTTTGTCTTTTGGAATGAAGAAGATGTAGTTTCTATATCAAATGAAGTTTGGTTTGTGGATAGGTATTATTTTTCTATAAAACCCCACCACTCCTTTTTTATGCTAGGGATGAGACCATGTCAGACACCCTAGTATCAATAAGACTTCTTGGACTACCCTTGGAACCCTAGACTATTCAAGATTTATGCATAATTGAAAACAACATAGGAATAAGTATTTTCATGGATGACATCTTTGTTTCTGAAAGCTAAAGGTCAATTGTAAGGATATTAGTTGATATTGATGTACCTATATGTCTTTTTGAGACAACTAAATTGATTATTAAAAAAATGCAAGTGTTCTTTACATACACTTTCCCAACCCCCGATCAATTTTCACATTTTTTATGTTGTACATGGTGGCCATACTTTTTGGTCCTTCATTTTTTCATAGTAAATATGACTTGTAACCTTTTCCAATTAGCCAAATAGTATTTATATTATAAACATGACTTTAAATTTAATTGATTTATTAAAGATAATTCAACCAACTAATTATCCTTCCAACTCTTCGTGTTTTGTAAGCTTATATTCTGTAGTGCTTTGAAGTGAGAAGATTTTGTTGTTATGGTGGTGTTTCATCATGGGTTTGTGGAAAAATCTAGAGTTTCCCCCCTCCTTAAGCCATCTTATGTGATATTTTTGGCACTTGAGAAATTCTTCCTAAATGTAGCCTTCTTCTAATTGAGTGAGAAGCTCACTTTCTTCCTCAACTATTTTGTCAGATCGACCTTCAAGAATAATGTACTGTTGAACTTATTCCATCTAATCCTCTAATTCCTATTTGATTTGGTGGATGTTCCAAAAATATTCTCTATTCCATTTTTTTATTTGAGCTTTTAAGAACTTGACTTTCTACTAGAATTGGTGCATAATTGAGCCCAGTCAAGGAGTGGCTTCCTACCATCATTATTGGGAATTTTCCAAGAAGGAAGGATCCCTAAGAAAAAATCTTAAAGGGTTTGTTTTTGGGGCTTTCTTTGATATTTGCTTCCAAGCTTACACGCCAATGATATGATATGCAACAGGGAAGGATTAAAACCTCCACAAAGGTCTCATTGTCCCAAGGAGATTTTGAGACTAAAAATATGTCAAATCTGGAAGTGATTTGAGGGTATCCACCTTTTCTATTATTCCAACTAAATATCCCATGTGTAGTATCTGCATATGTGGCATGCAGGTCTTGCATGAGGTTAAGGAAGAGCTGGGCATCAGAGTCCAATTATTGCAAGCCACCTTTTTTTCTTTCATCAATTTAATGATGTGGAATTTACCCACTATTTTGTTTTCTATATAATACTACCTAAGCACCCACCAGGGATTTGAATGGTGACCTATCTCAAGGAGCGCCTTAGCAGTACACCCATTCACCATCAATCCAAAGCCCCATGGGCAGAATTTACCCACTATTATCCATAGGTATTTTAAAGATATGGAGTGGAGATCATTCAATAGAGCTAGACCACATGCATTTGTAATTCTACCTATTGACTTAAAACTTTTGAATTGAAAATGACATGAAAGAATGCATGGGACTATAGTTATATCGGTGATGTTACTTTCCACGGGATTTCATATAAGAGCTAGCCTTCCTATTTTTCCTTTTACATCCAATTCTACTAAAGCACTACCTTTCTAACATTTCTCTAGGATTTCACTTACACGATCGTTGGAGAATTTTGTTTTTCGTAGTATGAGTGCTATAGGGATTTCCTTATGTTTTTAACCTTTTGGGAGCCTCAAATTTCCTTTTTAGTTGAGGCCCCTAATTTTCCATGTGATTAATTTCACTAAGAATGATGGGGAATGGAGTGGAATACATCCTTCATGAGAGCCACCTTACTTGAATTGGCTAGCATCTCGCTCACTTCTTGTATGAGGTTTTTGTTGCTTTTTTTGCCATTCTTTTTTAATTCCTTGTGGTGCTTTCAGGGTTCTTTGAAGTTATGAGTTTGGATGCCATATCTTGACTAACCTTATCTTTGAGAGCTCATCCCTTTATGATTATAGAGTTTCAAGTAGGGTTTATCCAGCATCTACACTATTTGTTCAAGGTTGTTTACAAATATTTTCCTTGTAACTTTTCTACCGTGCTTGCCAAGGTTACTTCTTCCACATCCATTTCTTTTGCATCATCCTAGGTATCTCCTGGAATTTTTTTTATTTTTTATTTTCGCTTCTGGGTTGTCTTATCATGGCTCTTCTTGGTTGGTTTCTGGTGCCTTTCTTTTGATAGAGCTTTGATCTATATTTGGATCCACAAAGCTACACCAATTTTTCGATTATTGTTTGCAAATTTTTCCTTTTAGCTCTTCTACCATGCCTATCATAGTTACTTACTCTACATCCATTTATTTTGCATCATCCTCCATATCTCTTGGAATTGTTTCTTTCTTTTTGGGTTATCTGTTCATGGATCTTCTTCGCTGGATTTTGGTGCTCACTTTTATTTTGATAGAGCTTCAATATGTATTTTGATCCACAGAGTTCACTTCTTGTATTTATTTATCTAACATTTCCATGTCCTCATCTAAGATAGTTTATTTGTTCTTTTATTTATCAACTTCAATTGCATGAAGCAAAAGAGATATTGGGAGAAAAAGTCAAGGAGCTTGGAAATTTGAAAGCGGTTGTTGAAGAATTAATGGAATAAACGTGGGTAAATAAAATGGTGGAGTTAATCCAAAACCATCAAACAATGTAAGAATTACATGTGTAGAAAATATTATATATATATATATATATATATATATATAATATTATATAGATATATATATATATATATATAATATATATATATATATATTATATAATAATATATATATATATATATATGTTTGACGCATGTTGACAATAAGTTTGAGTTTGACCTTTGTTTTCTCCTCTTAATTTGCCTTATAGCCCCACAATATGTTGAGAGTAATTGGGTGTAATAATGTTTAGAAGAAATATAATACTAAAGAACGAGGTGCTTTTCTCACCAAATGCAAAAGGGATATCCAATTGTAAGATGACCTTGGTCAGCTTTGTATTGAAGGAGCAAAAAATGGGGTCAAAAGGGGATGAACCTAGCTATGGATAGCTTGAATATTGCGCCATTCGAGTAGTTGAGGATTGCTCGTGTCACTTTAAAATATACTTGGAGCAACTTGGAGATGAACCTTACTTTATTCCTGTGAACTTAGATGCACTTTTTGAAATTAGAAGAACATACTGTTAGCCTTTGAAAGAAAATATGTAGAAGATATTTGGGAGAAATGTCACTGTCCATAAAATGTGGATCAAATTTAGAGACTTTGTGGCTCTTTTCCTTAGACCCTACTAGTTATTGGAGGTTGTATTTGGAGGGTTTAGTAGAAAAAAACCTAATATGACCAATAATATTAGTGTTGGAGTGCATATTGGTTGGGAGAAAATCTTAGGGGTTCTAGGATTTAAGGGGTTTAATGGTTTAGGAATCAAGGGTAAAGGGAAAAGGGTTAGGGCTTTTGGGTTAGGGGGTTGAGTGCCATGGGGTTGAGGTCTATATGGGTTAGAGGTTAATGGCTTAGTGCTAAAGGGCTTAGTGGGATCCTATGTGTAGCTCTTTGATGGATGAAAGAGGCTACTAGAAGGCAGATTGGAGCTCAAGGATTGGCCAACCTAGAAGAGTAGATTGGATCATCCTATCTTCATTGAAGTAGAAGCGAATTGTAGCAGTGGTAGGTGGCATCCCTCTTGGAGACTCTATGTGTTTTCCTTTGATGGACTAATGGGAAGCTAGAGAGAAGAATGGGAGTGAAGGACCAGCATGACAAGATACGACAAAGAGTATGCAACACGGTTGTCATTTTATCTTGTATTCCATAGAAAATTGTATTATTCAGATTGGTTTAGTATAATAAAGATTGGGTTGTACATATTTGTACAATATTTTTGTAAAAAAATGTGTATACTTGTGCATGTGTGATTTAATGTTATTTATTTTCCACAATGAAAAGTAGCTTTTGTTGAGATTATAAGATTCTATGCTAGACCCAAGATCGTGGAAATTCAACAATGTTTCCTAGTTAACTAGGAGAAGCCTATGTGCATGGATTGAAGGAATTAGATGAAGGGTCTTGCAGGTGTTTCAATCTTAGGACAAGTAAAGAAAACTAGATTGGTTTCCAGTGAAACAAAGTTGTATTGTAAGAGATCCATTGCTCATTTTCTATCAATAAAATTCTCAATCAAGGAGAAGGTTTTCCCAGTTGAGTCCCTAGAAAAATTGTGTTTTGTGATTGTATGACTGTTATTTAATTATGTTCTATTTTGTTGAAATTAGTAGAGAAATTGTGTGTCTCGGTGCTATAATTTAGTTTCAAAATTGTTCACTACAACAGTGCAAGGATTTTTTACATGGTATTAGAGCAAGGAACAAAGTAAAGACCAACATAAGTTGATCCATATATCACAAGAAGCGACGTAATCATAGGATAACTTCTGAAGCAGCCATAGCCTCTTGATCAATCCACATCACCATTGAATTTCCCAAAATGCTTGAAGATCATAATTCCACGGGAGTGCTTAGTCTTGCTAATCACGGAAAAAATATGATTGAATTTATAAACTCTTGTCAACCCTAACCCTCCCTTCTTCTCCATAATTCGGCATACAAGTTTAAATTCTTTCAAATTTTAACAATAAAATCATAGAAATGAGATCAGAAAAATATCTTTCAAACATATCCATACACCTTGGAGTTATTTAAGGTTGCAATTTTATCCATATGTAGACAACATGTTTTCTGCTCCGAATTGCAGCGAAAACCTCCAAATCCAAATCAAGAGAAGAATATCTCAATTAAAGCTCGAAAAAGAGCAAACCCAAAAATTCTCAATCACATCCAGCTTTTAATGCATTTCACTAGGGTAAAAATGCTCAATATACCCTATTATCTTTTCCAGAGCATTGATAAGGTGGCCTATATTGTCCAGAAAAGAGAGTATGAAAATCAAATGAAGAGTCCCTTTCATCATTCCTTCATTAAAATCATAGTCATTTATCATCTCAAAGAGCTCAACATTGCTGGTCAAACCAATTTCAGACAATGGGAGACTTTGGGTTGGGCACCAAATTGTTTTGCCAATGATTTGTTTGGGCTCCCAAGTTGCAAAAGTAGTAAAGATATCTATGAGGGCATGACAATTAGGGAGTGCCAAGGTGTGCTTGGATTCTAGTCAAAGTAGATATCAAAGATATTTTATTCAAGGCCATTGAATTAGTTTACGAGGAAAAAGTCTAGACCCATAACATTGATTATTGGAAAATCTCATTTCATTGTTTCAATTGTTACAAAGTTGGACATGTTCAGACCTAGTGGTTAGATTTGAAGGCACTTTTCTCCGACAACAAGTAAATTTTGTGTAATATCTTTCTTTTTCCCAAGGGTTTTCACTGTCTTGGTTGTTAGACAGTGGGTCTTGTCAACAATTAATTATGTCCCACCATAGTTTTGAATAAAAGTTGATATTGTTAATTATGAGCCCAATCATGTCCACATGAGGCATTCAAATACTAGTATGATTTTACAGGTGACACTTCATTGTCTTAACAGATCATCTCCAACCAAATCATGAGGTGTTTCCAAGATGGATGGTGTTCCAAGGTAGATATTTAGTCTGAGCACGAGTTGTCCAAGGTTGTTTTCATATTGAGCAAAAATCTAGTGCAAAAGAGCTAAGCTCTCATTCTAGATTTGAGGTAGTAATTATCCCTAAGTCTCAGCCAAACTCCCTTTCATTTAATATTGTTAAGCCTCTTTTGGTCCCCCATGGTTCCAGAGCTTTGTATAAGCCAAAGCTCTATGTTAGAGTGAAATAAGATAAGTTTTCAATGGTCATTGGTAAGGATATCAGGTTCTAGGATATCCCAAACTTGTTAGAAACTACTTTGGTAGGAAGATTTTATGGTAAGATAGTGGAAAAGGCATCTCTCGTTGCATGGGTTTTGGACAATTGGACATCAACCCTAGGTTATATGTCAGTTTTCCATTGATTTGTTCGCGGTTGGGTAGGCTTTCAATTTTGGCTAAGGGTGGACTATAATAAGATGAAGGAGACAAAATTGAATTGGGGGCAATCAAGCTTAGTCCTGGAAACATGGTTGGTGGATTTTGATCTCACTCACAAACATATATCGGTGCAACAACTTTGGGCTATATTGTCGAGCCCTCCCTTTGTCTTCTAAATAGAGGAGGCCCTTCACACTATTGGTAAGAAGCTTGGTAGATTTATTTCTGTCGACCCTAATTGGTATGTTTTGATTAATAGGCATTGGGTTTGAATTCTAGTCAAAGTAGATATCAAAGAGTGTCTATTCAAGGCCATTGAATTATTTTACAAGGAAAAAGTCTAAACCCATAAGATTGATTATTGGAAAATCTCATTTCATTGTTTCAATCATTATAAAGTTGGAAATGTTCAGACCCAATGGTTAGAGTTGAAGGCTCCCACTTTGAGGAAAAAGAGATTTTGGAAGCAAGTTAGAAGCAAGTTTGAACCAAAACCTACAATTTCAAATTATCAAAAAGTTCATGTTAGGTTTGAACCTATCCTTAAGGTTTAGCGAGAAGTTCAAGTAAACATTACGCCTCCTTCTACTAAGATTAATTCCCCTTCATATTCTTCTTTGGTTTTATCACTTCATATAAATTCTTTTACTTTTATGGATTTCCCTATTATTTTGCATTCTCATCTCCATCTTCCCTCTCTTGTCCTTGCCCCTTCTATTCCTAATCGTATCTCCCCCCCATTGACCTTGAACTGTCAAGCCTCCCTAAAGAGGTTAAAATTGTAGTGAATAAGCCTAATCATTAAAATTTCCTAGCACTCTCAAGCCTAAGGTTAGACTAATGGAAGAATGTTTATCAGAAGGAGGATTAGCTTCAGAACCACAAATATCAAATGCAACAGGTTGAAAATCTCACCTTATTAATGCACAACAAAAATCACGACAAAATATTCAAAGGGGAAAAGGAAAAGGAAAGTGAAATACCTTTCAAAGAGGTTGGGAAAAAATAGGACTTGCAAGAGGCAAGCCTACGATTACAATAAGGGGTTGGGAAAAAGTAGTTTCAGATAAAGGGAGACTTTGGGCTATGCACAACACTATTTTTTCAATGACTTGGTTGGGTTCCCAAATTGCAAAAAAAGTAAGGCTATCTATAAGGGCATGATAAATAGGGAGTTCAAAGGTGTTCTAGGGAATGACAAGAAGTTATAACACATGTGAGACAGTTCCAAGACATGTTAGGTATGTCAAGACATGCCAAGATGTGCTAGGTTCTAGAATGTGGTACCAACGCATGTTAGGGAGTGCTAGGGAAACAAAAGGGAGCACTAGTTTAAACTGCATGGAAATGAATGAATAAGAGTGTGTGATAGGGAGTGTTAACGAGTTCCAAGTGTGCTAAGGAGGATCAACCCCACCAAATTTAAGCACACTAACCCAAGGATAACACAGGGATCGAGTGACCCAAATTGCAACCAAATGGAAAACCCATTTAAAGTACTCAACCTAGATGATTTCTAAGGAAATACATGTGTCAAACACTGAATTTAGCAAAACCCATTCCAAAAAAAAGGAAACCCTGTTTAATTCTAAGGAAAATATGCACTGGTACTACAGACCTATATTTTTGTCGACCCCCGCCATAAACCTTCACCTAGTACTTGGTCTTACATCTAGCTAAGGGATACAATATGGTAAAGTGTTGATGACCCTGCTTGACTTGAAGTTGGTGTTTGTCAAAAATTCAAATCACCCCCGTTGCATTAAATTCCACTAAAATAAGATCTCTATCTGCTATATAATATAGAATATATATATATATATATATCTACTGTGGGGGTACAAAATTAGGTATTCAGAACCCAAAGTGTGAATACAAAAAATTAATGATTGATGCTGAAAGTCCAATAATAAGAAGTTGGGTTGCTCACAACTAAGATTCCAAATCAAAACAAAAAATCTCCTTGAGGGATTAGAACAGAGACAAATCAATGTGTTTAACTAATCTAATATATGGGAGTTTGATGCAAGCGCTGACGTCTGCTCTTGACTTAACCGGCTATCAGTTATGATGAAGTTTAGATTGCAGATATTGTTGACATTTTTGATGGTGTGTACATGGTACCGTTGGATGTTTGGTATCTCAATTAACCAAGTTGCGAAAACTTCGACTAGATCCCCGTGTTGGTTTGGATTGAAGTTAGAGTTTTTTGATGAAGCTAATTTTAAAAATGGGTAGGACTGTTTTATGTAACTACATGTAATGGTTGACAACGCTATTAAATGAGGTATTGTGCACTAGTCAAGTGGACTAGGAATTGGAATTCAACATTGCTATTAGATTTATTTTAGATTTGGATTAATCAAGTATTCAAGAATTTAGATAGATTAAATTTGTTTATATTTTTAATAAGGAAAAAATTATTTATTTTCATTAATAAAAAGTAGATATATACTTTGTTATTTCATTGTTAATGTTTTTTCATGCCATATATTAGATTTTTAAATAAAATGGTTAAATTTCTAAGTATCTTATTACTCTACATTATAGTTCTTTTATTTCTGAAAATTGTCTACTATATCAATTTTCACAAAAAAAGCTTAAAGTTTTTTATGATGACAAATATAACATATATGATTCAAACATGAAAAAAACATATCACGATCTATGAAAATTTTCTTGAACGGATGAAAAATAAATGAGATGAAGGAAAAAATTTCAAGGGCATCCCTTTATAAGTTAAAACTCCCTGAGTTGCAAAAGGATTCCTTTGTCGAAAAACTGAGCAGAAAATCCTCCCTAGCACACAGTTGCATCCCTTCTTTGACAGGAGATCCACCACTTGATTCTACTCTCTGTACACATCATTAGAGGCTAGTCTTTGAAAGGCATTAATCAAAGATCTTATGCATTGCATCTAGAAAGTAAGGGAAGGTGGTCCAAATTTTGTTCTCAATTGTACCCAATCTAGGATCATCTTGGAATCTCCAAACACATGTAAATCTTCAATTGCAATCTAGTTAGCACATAGAAGAGCCCCCAAGAGTATGATTAGCTCAACTTTATTATTTAACCTTGTGCCAATATACCAACTGAAATGGAAGGTGTTGTCTGGCTTCAAAACAAAATGTGTCCCACTTCCACAAACACTGTTGGTGGATGCTCCATAAATAAATAAATAAATAAAGCATTACCATAGCTCCATGAGTTGAAAATGTTTTCTAGGTTGTTCCTCCTTCATTAGCCATATCTCCATAAAATATGAAAAGATCTTTAAATAGGCATTTCTAGTATCTAGTTTTGTTTATTCAAAAATCTTCTCGTTCCTACTTCTCCATATGCCCCACAAAATATAGAAAGGCATGAAATGATATGTCTTGAAACCTTAAAACCATTGAGTGAGACATCTCTAAATGGAAACCATGTTCCAGATTACATGTATTTTAATTGTTTGAAGAACCCCACTCCATATTGAGATCACAAAAGGACATGTTAGAAATAGATGTTCCATGTCTTCTAAATCTTCTTTGCATAAAGAGCATCTTCCAATATCTTGAAAGCCCCTTTAATGGATATTATCCCAAGTTAAAATATTATTGTGGACCAACAACCACATAAAACATTTTAATTTGAGAGGTATATCCCATCCCCACGTGTTATGAAACCAAAAAGCATTATCATTCAACCCACGTCCATGAGAAATATGTTTATAAACCTCTTTAACTGAGACCTACTCATTATACATAATAACTTCCCATTTTAGCTTTTTTTTTCTTCTCAGTGAGTTTTAAACCTGTTAGACTTAATTAGGTTGTGAAACATTCCATTTCACAAATAGATCCTCTAGAAATCCAAGTTCAAATGCATTAAGCCAATAACTTGTAAAAGAAGAAGATCCTCAATCACAAGAGATTTAGTTCATAAAGTAACTCCTTTTATTATGTAAATGCTCAAGGATGTGAATAGAAAGGGTATGTACTCCCTCCACCCCTTTGATATCATCTAGTCCTATTTCTATCCTATCCCCCTTCCAACCTTCCATCTCAGATTTCATAGTAGTCAATATTTGTTTCTCATCGTGCTTCTCCATATATAAGATGCCACCTTCTTCTTTGGAGCCACCTCTTTATTCCATTCCTTAAGCTGTCTATTTTTTAGATATTTCTCTTTAATAACCTATTACCAAATACCTTTTCCCTGGAAAGTTTTCCGTAATTTATTGACAATTAAAGCCTTACTAAAACATTATGTGTCCTTGATACCCCACCCTCAATCCTTCTCATGTCTCGCAAACACCTTTAAATAGACCAAAAGTATCTTATTTGTGGATTTAGGCCTAGCCCAAAGACACCTAGCTATAATAGCATCAATTATTTTGGTCTAAAGATACTAGGGGGGGGGGGGTAGATACTGAGGTTTGAGCCCTATAATTGCATTGAAATCACCTCCTTCCCATTTGTCATGAAATGCTTTGAAGATGTCAATTGTTTAGGGTTTTGTCAAAGAGTGCAGGAAGTAGGTTACCATGAGCATCTCACAGGTATATTTTCCCTCACCCTAAAGGAAGACAAGATCACCATTGCAGGGACTAATTTCATGTTTTCAGTGGATGCCACTCTCAAGCTATAGGAATACCAAACCATGGTGAAAATTGGTTCCAAGGCATGAACCTAGACCTAGAAGAGTACAAAACCTACTTGAAATCACAATACAAAGGAGCTCACTCACATGTTTTCCCATTCAGATACTTGCTGGAGAGATATGCACCATTGATGAAGGTTGTCATGAAGTTCTTCACATGTGAGGGCATATTTTCTAGCCTATATCAATACCACATAAGACTGCTCATGCACTTTATAACTGCCAAGTCTCTAAATTTGTCCAGCTACTTGTATAGGAGCCTAACCAAAATGTCTAAAAGGGTGCAATTGAAAGGCAAAGTGCATTATTCCAACCTCTTTCACCATAGCCTGATAAAGGTTATAGTACTCCATCAGTTGAAAGAGAAGAACATGACATGGGACATCTTCATTGAGGCAACCTTGAAAATGCATATAACCACTTCACCAAGCCAGCACCAAACCATGTCAGTACAACCCATGGAGGTGGTGTCATCAAGCAAACATGATGAGCCTAAATTTTCCAAAACGCACCTGATCCTAGCTATCTAGCCTAAAATCCTTTACATTCCAGTCATCTCTTGGTTGTGATTTCATAGAGAGATCCCTGGTTTTTTAGGGCTAGCTACCAAACTAAAATCTTGGTTTGTGGTTACCTCCGTCGATCTCCTCATTAGCCTGGGACATTGTGGAGGATAACAAAGGGCATGACAACTAGGGAGTGCCAAGGTGTTGTAGTGAATGTAAGGTTCCCAAATCATGGAAAAATGTAATGATAGTTGTGAGGTTATGAATGCCAAGGTGTGTTAGGTAATTCTAGGGCATGCTAACATGTGCCAGATAGTACGAAGACATGTCAAACAAGCTATGATGTGCCAAGTGCTAAGGCATGCCAAGATGTAAAAGGGTGTGACAATGCATGCCAGGGACTATCAAGGAAACAAAAGGTAGGAACACGTTAAACTACAAGGAAATGAGCACATAATAGCGTTAATAAGTCATCAATTTACCTTTTCCATGAGGGGCATTCTAGGCACACCAACACTAGGTGCCAATAGGTGCTAAATGCCAAGTTTCAATGCATTCTAAGTGCCAAATCTTCCTCCATTTCTTCTCATCCAGTTTCCAATAATTTATCTCAAATAAATTTAATATTAAACCATGCCAAACCATATCAAGTCATCTCAACACATGCCAAACATTCTAAGACTTGCCAAGTGCCAACACGTGCCAAGTTCCAATGTGTGTCAGGGAGTGTGGTGCATGCTATGAAGTGGGAGAGAATATCGAAGAGTGTTAAGGTGTGCTATAGAGTGCCAATGCATGCTGAGGAGTGTTGGGGAGTAATAGGACAACACAAGGGAGCACTAGGTCAAAATGCATGGAAGTGAATGAATATGAGAGTGTATCGGGGAGTGTCAATGAGTGCTAGCTATCATGTCAAGGAGAGAGTGACAAGGCATGCTAAGCATGGGTAAGGCATGCCAGGGAATATCAGGGAATGTCAAGAAGTGCTAGAGTGTGCTAGGTAGTTCCGGGGTGTCCTAACATGTGCCAAATAGTGCCAAGGCATGCCAGGTGCTAATACATGCTAGGTGTGCAGGGTGCCAAAGTATGCTAATATGTGTCAAGGAGTTCCAAGGAAACAAAAGGAAAAACCAAGCTAAAATGCAAGGAAATGAACACATAAGAGGGTTAATAAGTCGAGACTTTATCTTTTTCAAAAAGGGCATGCTAGGCACACTAATAATATGTTCCAATACATGCCAAGTGCCAATGTGTGCCAAGTGCTAATGTTTGTTAATGCAATATTATGCCAAGGTTTTCCAAGGTATGCTAGGAAGTACAGGGCATGCCAACAAATGATAGGGGAGTGCTATGCTATGTTGGGGCATGCCAACATGTGCTTGGGAATCCTACTCATGGCAAGATGTTCTAGGTACAAAGATGTTCCAAGACATGTGAGGTGCCAAGGAATGTTAATGTACTATTCCAAAGCATGTTAAGGTGTGCCATGAGTGTTGAGGAGTGCTAGGTATCTCTCATTAATATAATTGATAGAGCTTGATTATGTATTAAATAATATAGTTCCTACACACACTAGTGGAATTTTATTTAAAGGAAAATTTCTAAATAATAAACCTAATAGAGATGAATCATGTGTTGACTCATAGGAAAAATATATTCTTATGACTTGAGGGAAATGATACACACTAATTACTTCTTAACAAATTGACTGACTATTATAACAACTATGAACTTGGACACATAATGAAAAATATTCCACAACAATGGTCTTAAATCATTATCTTTTGAAAAAAAATATAGTAACAGGTACATAGCATCATCAAAAACTCATTGGAATGATCAATGATGACGAACATTTTTTGACTGTCACCAAAAGTAACCGAAAAGAGAATTAGTGAGGGTCAATAAAAGATCATCACTAGAAGTGTCACCAAAGAGAGAATTAGTGATGGGCCTTTAACGACCTCACCAAAAGTGTCACCAAATAGAGAATTAGTGACAGGCCTTTAACGACCCTCACCAAAAGTGTCATCGAAAATGGCTTGGTGACAAACCTTAAAGGACCATCACTATATACACTTACAACACTAATTTTTTAAAGATCATCACCATATTGTTATAGACATATTTGGGCACTGCAAACCTAATCACATATGTCAACAAACCAAGGGCTCTCTGCACCCTAAAAGTGTTGTTTCACACCCTAAAAGATCATGGTCAACTGATTACATCATTCCCCAGAAGTTCCACCTGAAAAACCACTCAGAACTGGCAAAAACTGGACAATACTAAATGCTCCAATGTTAGGGTGCGATGCATCTCACCTGCTACACATGGGAAGTGCGATGCATACTGAAAAGGCCTTATGTGGGGTGCAATGAGTGAGAATGGACAAATGTCTGAGACAGATTGCTAGGTCGATGCTCATGGAATCTTCTAGAAACTTCCTCTGTGACACTTGCCTCTATGAATTCGCCCAGGGATGAGTAAGAGATCCAAGAAATATCTAAGTGGAACTAAGAACTACAAGTGGAATGACACTAATCAAAAACCCAGAGCTAATTCACACCTCTACAAATATCTATAAATGGATCCCTCATCTGAGAGATCTGAAGGCTAGAATTTTGTAATTTGTAAGGAAGTGTTGTTGGTTTCTCTCTGAGAAAAACATTGTATTGTTGGGTGATCTTGCTTTTCATGAGGTGAAGAGGGATTTCATGCTAGGAGGATGATGCTAGATCATACATTTAGGTTGTAATCCTCTCTTCTATTTCTACTATCAATAAATTTCTTTGAGTTTTCCTCCATGTAATCGTGTATTTGTGAATCTTTTTATTTGTAGATGCAATTGTAGATTGAGATGCTTTGATAGTGTTTTGTCGCTTTGTCTCTAGAGATATTCTCTAAAGTAGGACAAGTGGGAGAAGAGTGGCGAGCTCTATCAAGGGAGAGAGGAAACAAGCAAAGAGCCAAGTGGAAGATACAAGTTGGTCCTCTTTACTTCTCTCTTATCTATCATACATAAAGGAAATCTTGAAGCACTTTGAATCGTTTGTTTCTAAGATAACTACCCATCTTAGTGGGACTAGCAAATCGAAAAGACACTAGTTTTCCTGGAAACAAAATGGTGACTCCGCTGGGGACAAAATAGTTTGCTTTATAAACTACAGACGGAGCCTGAAGTTAAGCCAACTAGCCTTCGAACTTCCCTTGCTATGCAAGAGCAAAGTAGATCAACGTTGCTTTAGTCGATCTTCGGGTTGGTTTATGAACTAAACATCTGACTTGCAAACATCCTAAGTGCCCTTGTGGCAGCTCAATAACCTCATAAGATCATACCCCTGTACTATGTTTTTACTGTCTATCATAGCTCAACCTAAATCACTGAACTTAGTTGCAAATTTTGAGTGAAAACCAAACTTAGTTTTGTTCCCTAGTCCATCACACTGTCTGTAACTGGCAGCCTGGATGCATCGTACCTCATGTGTGTTGCAGGTGAGATGCATCCCTGTTTCCCTTAAGGACAGATGCAATGATTGAATGATACTGTTTATCTCTCTGGAATTTGGTTTTTTCCTCCTTGTTTTCAGCTCTATTCAGTAGTTTTGTTGCTTATGATCAGTATATCATTACTGAAGCCTCCTTCCTTCAAATTATTCAACCTCCATTGATCAAGATTTGTGGATGTTTTTTTATGTATTTTCATCATTTACAATCCTCCTTGTCAAAAGTAGCTTCATCGAACAGTCGTTTTTGATGCAAAAAGTGTCGTAACTGTCATTGTGAGTCGAAAAGAAGAGCGTCGTAAAGTCCTCCTCTTCTAGATAGTCAATTGTACTTTTGCCATTGTATTTGATTTGAATTGTCAATATTTGAAGTGTCGAAAGAAATTTTCCTTTCAAAATTGAAAGTGTTGTCTTAGTATTCCTTTCATTTTGAAGAGAAATCATTGAAGTGTTGCTTTGAAGAAAATAGTTCAAATCTGTACTTAGTTTTCCTTTTTAGCATTCTCACATTAAGGAAACAGAAAAAAAAAAATACATGCATGTGCATTTGCATTTTAGATTGCATGCAGAAAATGATTTAGGAAAAGTGCATTTAGTGTGTGCTCTCTGCCCTCTGTTGAAAGAATCATACTCTTCTTTCCTTAGTAGCTAGGATTTTCATTGCTAAAAGAAAACAAACGACTGTTTATCATTTTAGATTGCATATTTAAGAATTTTACATCTACATCACGTGGTGAACCTTGAAAGGCAAACTTCTACAAATATCAACTCTAACCTTAATGAACATAAAAAAGTTTTGGAACCTAAAACCTAGAGGTCTAGGCTAGAGACGTATTTCGGCGTCGTAAAACCTGGTAACTATCATTTTCATCGAAGGTTGGGTGATTCCTCCTCTTTGATATGACAAGTGCTAGTATCGACTTGTGCTCCTTGTACCGTCGAGTATATATTGGGAGACCACAATATGCTGATATACTTTATCCATAGGAATCCATGTATGTTGCCCTATCGATGGCAATGCGCTGAACACAACATTCAAGAAGATTGACTGCCGTACATAAGTCCTTGGTAATTTCTCTTTAATTTACCACCAAGGTGTATTTTGCAGTTTTGCGATTGGTTTGGTAATTCCTCTGTCTACATTTCTAGAATAGTAACTTTCATTCCTTTTCAACTCCTTAAAAGAAAAGGTCCATCTGAGCACTTGTCACTTCAGGCTCATTAAAAATCGAAGGCGACTAATGTCATCTTTAGTTTTTTCTCGACTCTTAATTGAAAAAGAAAAGTTGTGTCAAAGCGTCATTAAAATTTATTTAATTCAGAATAACATTTCCCTTTTTTAATTTTGAGTTGATCAAGTAATCCACAATCGTGGAAGAAATTCAATCAAAACCCCATCATTCATGGAGGCTAGCGAGTCAACCGTATTTGACTCTGGAAACAAAACCATTATGGGAAAAACGGTCTCGTTTAACTAAGTCCACCTCTCCTGGTTTATTTGAAACTTGTGTTTCAACATCATCAGAGACTACAGTTACTCCGATAATTTCTGGTACATCTACCTTTACAGAAGAAGTTCTGTAGTTACAAGAGGACATTAGAACTGATCCTAGCGTAATAGTAGATGCTTCCATACCTGAAACAATTTTAACAAGAGCTGGTCAAGAAACTGAAGTTCACTTACCTGAACATTTGGAAGTTGAGTTCCAGAATTCAGAAGGTGTAATCCCTCTAGTATCTGTCACTGCAGAAGCTATACCTTCTTCAGCTCCAGAAATATTTTACGGACCTGACGGTCTACCTCTTCCACTTGGACTGATTTCCATAGAAGAGATACTAGAGGATCTTCCATCCAATACACCATTGCATTTTGGAACTGGGATCCAATTATATCCTTCTATTCCTAAATTTAGTTCTTTCAACCATCCTTCATTGCAAGTTCCTATTGAATCACTAGGAAATATTTTGGATAGACTAAATATGTATAAACAACCATCAACATATAGGATTGTGTCATCCGATACAGCCACAACAGAACTTCCTGATACTACTCCTATGATGTTTGTTGGTATACCATCTGTCCCAACTAGTTATCAATCGCTAGATGGAGTCCACCCAAGGACTGTTTTGATGACATGGTCTATTCCTATTAGTTCCTCCGGGATCCTACCAGGCATTTCTTATGTTGAAGCTCAACAAATTAATCCTGCATACTAGTTTCAATTTGGGCAGCCCAGTCTTCAAAGACCCATCTATCCTTTGAGCATTGAATTTCCACCATATGGGGGGCAGTATGCTTTTTCATTATTCCCTCCTGGAGAACAACCGTATGAGAGCTCACAACAAAATTCAGGTCAAACTGGAATTACATCTGGTGGTTGGATACCAATACTACCTCAATAGCCAAGGGTTGTATATTCAATGCAACCAGCCCAACTTGTGTCGAGGTCATTGATGGAAACCTTGACTACAATATATTACTAAGCAGGCCCTGGATTTATGCTATGGCTGCTGTTGTGTCAACATATTTTAGAAATATTGCATTTCCCTTCCAAGGGGGAATTACAATCGTTGACCAACTAACCTTTTTCCCCAACATTTCACAAGCTACTAGAAGCATTCCAATGATCAATGGAATCTTCAAAATGTCGGAGTAGGTCTCCTAAAAGACCCCGCCTTAATGGGTACTTTTGCCCTTCCGCCTCTAAGTAATATGGCGGAAGCGGCCACAGTGGAAACCTGTTATATGATATCTTATACATCATCAAAGATTAAGAAGAACTCTGACCATTTTGATAGTATGGATCATTGCGAAGTGTTGCCCCCAAGCCCCATAGAAATTTTGTAGGAATCAATTTTCTGGGCCTGGGTGGCAAACCCAAATCAACACTCAGTGAGTGTTTAGAAAGACAGGTCTCTAGAGTATGGCACCTCTTCCGATCGTTGGTCTCGTATACATTCTAAAGATGAAGGAATCATTCATTTGATGATGATAGGAGAGGCACCATGGGAAGATTACCACCGTCGTTCCCATCCTCAAGGTAACAATGAAGATTATTCCAACAACCTTAATCATCCTTCAGTTTTTGATTTTCTATCAAATATTGTAAATACAGTGGATTCAGAGCGAAAATGGTATCTCTTGAACCTTCATTCCATCCACCTAATTTCCACAAGTAGTCTGGTGAATGCAACAAAGCTTAGGGGGCATGCACCTTTGTCTATTCTGCGGACGAAGCCAAGTTTTTTGTCTATTTTGTGGATGAAACCATCCTACCTAACCTCACTAGCTTCCATATGGTTACGTGAGACTCTCCTTTTCATCATGCTGGGGGCATGCAAGCCTCTTTCAATTTCATCTTAATGATCAATGTTTCTGCAAGGTTCAATCTCATTAAAAAATAAACCCGCCATTAAGCATATGTTAACGCAAGGTTCAAGCTCATTAAAAAATAAACCCGCCTTCAGTAAACGACCTCTATGATTGCATTACTATCCACCTTTTAATCCTTGGTTTTGTTCCTACCATCACCTCCATTCTTTTGGCCGATCATATGCTTCCACTTGATTGTTTACCATTTTGAGGAACAGTTGCGATGAGTGATTCTGTTAGCCACCCTCTTCACACTGCCATGTTTTGAGAAGTTCCAAACTTACCTGGAACTAGTTGCTACCCAAAAACATCATTTGTTCCTCAAAAACCAAGTTTCCTTTAAACCCTTTTCAGACTCGTTAAATATGAAAAGATTGTCAAGCATTCCAGGTCGTTAAAGTGCTTAGAAATACTAAGTTTCCTTTAAACCCTTTTCAGACTCTTTAAATATGAAAATATTGTCGAGCATTCCAACTCGTTAAAGTGTTTGGAAATAACGAGTCTACTTTAAACTCTTTTCAGACTCGCTAAATATGAAAATATTGTTGAGAAATTGGCCTCTCCAGTTCGCTAAAGTGATTGGAAGTGCCACCCCTCCTTTGTTTTAATCTTTTTGGACCTAAGGGATTATCAAACAAAAAGATCGAGTGCTTGTCTTTTTCGGCTCACTAAAGTGATCAGAAAAGTCATCCCTTTTGTATTATTTTAATCTTTTTAAGACTCAAGGGATTATGCTATGAAAAAGAACTATTGGAGTTTCCTTTTTGTCCCTTTTCAAACTCTCTAAAAATAAAAAGGACCGAGTTGTCTTTGTCGTTAAACTCGTTAAAACAATAGCGATGAACTTGCCCATCCAATCAAGAACGAGTTTCACTATCGCTAGGCTCGCTAAAACATAGGGACAAGTTTGCCCAAAGGGAAAATTATAGAACAAGCATATGTTATCCTCCTCAAGCTTGACAAAAATAAAGAGGTACTGGTCAACAATGACTGGAGAAAAAGGGAAGAAAACTTGAATAACTTCATTGATAGCAGGTCTCTCTTGAACATGACACTTTCACTCCATCGCCATGATTGAGTCGGTTTGGGTTATTCCGTTCACCGGCCATATCACCATTGGTCCTCCACACCATCCATCTTTTGGGGTTAAATGCTACCAATCCATCTCAGTTTCGCCGACATGTTCAAGAGAAGTCATTCAGAGAGTTCACCACCCGGCTAATGCCTCATCCATTGCAATACCTTCACCCTCTATTTTTCATGACCGCCATTCCTGAACCTTGTATCATCAGATCATTTTCACCTCCAAAAAATCATTTGCCTCGTTTCGTGTCGTAGATGTGGGATGCATTATGGGCCTCCTACGACATGTCACTTCTTGTCGAAATCAGCTCATTATCCAAAAAGTTGACTTAGGAACAACCCTTTCAGTCCTTTGAAGCTTGCATGCCTCAATGGCAAGTTTCTCACTTTCAGTGAGAAGTTTACATCAATGGCCTTCAACCGAAAGATTTTACGTGGTGTTCGACGTCAAATCATATATTCACACCACGTGAATTGTATTGTAGTACCTTGAGGGTCATTATCATTATCGGTGATTCCTCTCGCACCTGTTAACAACTCATATCATTGGCTGGTAATCAGGCGATGTATTTCCATGTTTGACTTTAGAACATCTTTTCACATGGATCGACTTGTACATTGGGCAAAGATTGAACAAATTTTAAGACCCCGGATCTAGTTTCATCCATCCGGGCTGCAATATATACAGGAATATAAAGACATCAAATGTAAACTGAAACTACACAGATGATCATCCAAGCTAAGGGATGATGACTCTACATACAAAGAATCACTAATTTGCAACAACAGACAATTAGTTGTCCTATGTACATGAAAATGAATTTATAAAGTTGAGCATGGGAATGCCTACCTCAGCTAGATCATGAAAATAAAATGATGATGATGTATTGTATTGTATTTTATACAAGTCACCTTCCATTTCGAATACCTCAAATCCTCATGATAAAGCATTTCACCTGACATCAGAAGATTTACAACCTCATTCTTTAGGGGGCAACAGTTATAGACATATCTGGGCACTGCAACCCCAATCACATATGTCAATAAAACAAGGGCTCTTTGAACCCTAAAATTGTTATTTCACACCCTAAAAGGTCATGGTCAACTGATTACATCATTCCCCAGAAGTTCCACTTGAAAAACCACTCAGAACTGGCCAAAACTAGACCATACTAAATGCTCCACTGTCAGGGTGCGATGCATCTCACCTGCTACACACAAGAAGTGTGATGCATATTGAAAAGGCCTTCTGTGGGGTACGATGAGTGAGAATGGACAAATGTCTGAGACAATTTTCTAGGTGGATGCTCATGGAATCTTCTAGAAACTTCCTCTATGACACTTGCCTCTCTGAATTTGCCCAAGGATGAGTAAGAGATCCAATAAATCTCCAAGTGAAACTAAGAAATACAAGTGGAATGACATTAATAAAAAACCCAAAGTTGACTCACACCTCTGAAAATATCTATGAATGGATCCCTCATATGAGAGACCTGAAGGCTGGTCGCCAGTGGAGTCGCCAAATTGTTGTGTAGGTAAATCCCCTCTGCGGACATAGGCGATCCCACTAGCCTAAATGGGGTCTAGCAACAATCAAACAACACTAACATGTAGGTTCCTAATTGCAAAGTAAAGACTGATGATGAGGGCCTACCTCGAATCCAACACTTGTATTTGTAGAAGAGTCGTCACTCCCGTTCTTTCGCTTCATCTGGTCACAATCCTCACGATCCTCCTGAACAGACACTTGCACACGCAAAGAACAACACAAATACAAGCACAAAATCCAAGAAATGCAACTATGTATCAGTCAGAAAGGATACAACTCAAACATCATTATAAAGACAATAAGAGTGGAACCATAATGATAGTCGTCTATTATTATTGATAAACAAAAGAGATACAACCAAGTTCTGACGTCAAATCCTCCTTTGGCTGGGTGATCAGCAACACATGCCTTGCAAATCTTGTAGGGGATGGGGAACAAGCCTCTCTCTCATTGGTTACTTGGAAAAATATCTCCTCATTAAAGATGTAGCCTTATGGGGATGAACAAGGCCTCTTGTAGCATGAGCTTAGCAATTCTCAGACTTTGGGACTTAGAATTTGGAGCTTGAAGAGTAGAATTACTAACTAGCTTGTCAAAGGAACAAGGAAAAGCTTATATAGAGGGAGGAGAAGGAGATAAGATCATCCACAAGATTCATGGGGTTTTCCTTATCATTAGGAAGCTTCCATGAGAGGTGGAGAACTACTTCCCTTCCATGGAGATTCGAAGCCCAACTGAACTAACTCAAACTGGAATCAGTTCATGAATAGGTTAGAAGGAACCTTCGCAAGTTGGTTTGTTAAAAACTTTACCCAACTGGGTTGGCGCTAGTGCGACTCTAAGACAGAGCGCCAGCTGGCGTGCCCTCTTTGGAGGATTTCCCTTATTGGCACGAGTGATACACTGAGGAACAACGCCAATGGAAAAAGGGCTATATTTATGGGTATTTTGCAGAAGGTGTCTTCAGGGCATATGAAGTACATACTCAAAGGGATACAATGCAGATGTTTTCAGGTTATGTCACTTCTCATAGGTCCTAGAATAGGTCCTCCAATGTGTGGGAGAAGGGGTAACAAGGACGGTGACAAAATACTGTGTAACAGATGCCCCCTAAAGCATGAGGCCCGAGAGAGAGAGGGGTGAAATTCTTTACAAGAACATGGTCAACTAAAAACACGGCCACTGGAGAACCTGTACGGAGTACAACTGATATCTCAAGTACATGATGTACATGGTATGGGCGCAGCCATCCATAGCAGAGTACATAAAAATCCGGATCCAAGGTATGGATGCAGCCATCCAGCGAGGATCGATGAATAGACTCAGGCATGGTCGCAACCATCCAGTGAATGAGTCATGTAATGATTATAATAATCCACAAAATGCAACCTGGATCTCAACAGACAAAATCCAGGGTCTTGCGCTCCATCTCGACCCGAACAAAGTACAAGTTCAATCATGCGAATATGGGAGTCGAAGTCGAACATGCAGGAACATCGTCTGATTACTAGTTAATGATGAAAACTATTAACAGACGCGAAAGGTACCACCAATAATGACAATGGTCCTCAAGGTACTATAGGTACAATCCAATGCGTGCGAATCAGTGAGCCGGTGTCCAACACCCATAGAATCATCCGATCGGAGGCCAATGGTGAAAACCTTGCGTTGAACACAAACAACCTGCCATTGAGGCATGCAGGCTCCAAGGTACCTGAAGGGAGTCTCTAAGTCAATCTTCTCGGATAATGAGCTGAAGTCGATAGGAAGTGACCTTGATCGAAGGTGGGCCATAATGTTTCCCATATCATCGACACGAGAAGGATAAAATGTTTTGTGTGAGGTATCAGAGGGAGGTTAAGTATTTTGCAGAGGTCAACTTCTCTTGAACATATCGGCGACACGACAGTATTTGACATCAAATGATCAGGGGTCATGGTGAGAAGGCGATGAGCAGATGAGTGGTCAAACAGGATAACCCAAACCCATGGAGGTAAGTGTGAAAACAAGATGAGATGTCCCCACCCAGACACGAATGCAGACAAGTGCCATGTTCAAGAGCAACATACTGCTGACACAACGATAATTGTGGCTCCTTTATTCCCCACCATTTTTGGCGAGTACCCCGGTTATTTTTGGATGACAAGATTGACGGGGATAGCGTATGCTTGGGAGGCATAATTGCGACGGTATCCGATGTCATTAAGTTTTAACGAGTCTGAAAAAGGAAGAACTCAATGTCTTTTCATGTTTAGAGAGTTTGAAAGGACAGCGGAAAAGTAAACTCCAGGGGTGTCCTTTTTCATAAAGTTGTGTCTCTCGAGCCCGAAAAAGTATAAAACAATGCTCGAAAGAACTGCCCTATCATTACGACCGAGGAGTACCTTTCATAAGTAGTGATTTTGATCTGAAAAGGTAAAAAAACGATCAAAACCACGTCGCTTCGTGACCATTAATGAACCGGAAATGACAAGGGTCCGATAATCTTTTTGTTTTTTAAACGGTCGGAAAAGGGTTTAAAGACGACCGCCTCTCATTTCCATTTAGTGAGTCGAGAGGACCAACTCGGAATTCTTTTCACGTTTAGAGAGTCAGAAAAGAGCGAAAAGGTGACTCCAAAGTGACTTTTTCATGTATTTAGCGAGTCCGAAAAAGTATAAAATACAACTCGTTTCGCTGCCTAAGCTACACAAACACTTGTTGCTGCACAAGAAACAGGTGTAAAATCCATTTTCGACACAAATTCTCATAAAAATAATCATAAAATGACTTTTAAACACTATTTAGGGGTCAAAAAGTTATAAAATGGTGAAAATGGTAAAACAAAAAATTACTTTTCACTTTTTAGCTTTGGAGAGCGACATTAGGGCTTTTGGTGTGTGATCTTCAATCGACGATTGCGACAAATCCACTTGACCATTCAGAGTGCCGTCAGTGTCAAGTAAGAGGCCTCGTCCTTTGCTCCATTTCTATCTATTTGAAATTTGTTTTAAGTTGGCTTTTCATCTCCTATAGGGAGGATTTCAAATTTAAGGGTTGTGCCCATTGGCGTGGGTTTCGGGCACGGACCCGCGCCAATGGGGAAAATTTCCCAAAGGGCACGCACCCATGGGCGCGACCATTTTAGAAACAGTCGCACCAACGACCGCGTAGATTTTTTGGCCATTTCTTAACAAATTTGAACCAATTTCCCTTCATTTTCAAGCTATACAAGGATCTAATTCATTGTTTTGGGCTTGTGTTTGCAGGGAAATATGCGAAAATGGTGATCGTGTGGAAAGAACGAGAACATGACCAAGTGGACACATTAGCCTTAGCAGATGAGGACTGCATGGAGGCTATTAGCGCGTGTGGGCTCAAGAAATTTTTCCTGCTGTCCTATTTACGAGCTCAACTAGAGCTCTTACAGTATTTGATCAACTTGTGGGACATACAGGAATAGGTGTTCTGAATACGGGACCAAGTATTGGAGTTAGACGTATCTAATGTCTACTTCCTTACTGGATTGTCACGACGGGGGCTGGTGCCTCGATTGATCGGTAGTAAGCCATCTGGAGAGAAGATGGAGCAGGTGAAGGCCCGAGTTTGCCTAGGTGCAAGATACAAGCAGGGCAGCTCAAAGGTGGATATCCCCACCGTCCCGGACTTAACACTTAGAGCATTGATGTTCACCATCACACGAGCTATGGGGGCACAGGTGCCCCATGAAGCTATGAAGAACCATCTAATCCTGGCGACAGAGTGCCTTAGTCCGACAGTCTTCAACTGGGCGTCAACAGTGACGACCAATATGAAGAGGCAACTGACCAAGGCCAAGAAGGGAAAGTGGCAGTAGTTCAGATATGGCTCCATCTTGGTGACGTTCTTCTTGGAACGCATGCCAAGCTTCCAGGGCCAAGGGGCCGTTGTTCCTGACCCAGCACCTCAAGAGCCAGGATGGCTTGATGGGCGGCACTGATGCCGAGGGGTGGTGGTGGTCAGCAGATGTCTTTCAGACCTGAGTTTTTCAGGTGGCTTCGCTGCCAACTGATTATGGTGGAGGATTGGCCGTACGCAGGGACAAACTTCACCGGAGACCCTGACCTTCCCCTACCAGAGGGAGAGGACTGGGACGAGGAGATTAGTATGATCTCATTTTTTATTTTGTGTTTTTATGATTTTTTTGGTTAGTACATGCTTGTCCTAATGACCTTTATATGCATATGCAGATGTTGGCCTAGAGCGTCCGGCTGGCATGTCTCCCATTGCGAGGAGACACCCAGCAGTAGCAGTAGCAGGAGCGGATCCTCAAGAGGAGGGTGGTGACAGAGGAGAGCTTATTCAGAACCTCGAGGCTATCACTCGAGGGATTCCAGATTACGCTCGGCTAGCGGATGTCCCGCTAGTGTACCAGAGGCACACAGTGGGTGTGCCAATGTGCATCCACTGACTCCTAAGACGTTTAGTGTGAGTAGTGACGTGCTACCATGAGCACCACTGAGACTAGATATCTAGGCTTTTCTTTTCTATGCATATTTTTTGAGAGACATGTTGTCTCCAGATGTATTCAGACAAACATGTATTATTTTTTGATGATGCACGGGGTGCAAACGTTTTGGAAACACACACACATATACATATATACATATGTTTTATGGTTTATTGTACTTTATGCTTCTTATGTTATGTTGAATTACATGTTATGCAAAGGCCTGTCCAACACATAATTAGCTAATGCATCGGTTAACGTATTAAGTCGTCTTGGAATATGATGATAAGTAATGAAATCAAAATCCCTTTCTAACAACTTAACACGTAAATACAGCCTTAAGACCCGATGATCTCTGACGGAATAACGCCCGTTGAATTGGTGGACGAAAAGCTGAGAGTCCAAGTTCACAACCAATGTTCGAATGCCGAGATTAATCACCTCAGCTAATAATTCAATCAAATCACTATATTCAGCGACATTGTTTGTTGTACAACCTAGACAAACCCCTTGAATGTCTACTAACTCACCATGAGGATCGTAGATCACCCATGCCGTAGATGACAAGTTGCATGTACTGCGGGAGGCACCATCAGCAAAACCAACGTAAGGCGATCCAGACATCTGTCCAAGAAGCAAAAAGACACAATAAGCGGCAATCACACCGACACACCAAAAAAAACATGAAAAGATGCACACAAAACACACTTGCTCAAAGAACATGTATATACAAAAAGAGAGAGTGCCTGGACTCATGCATAGTATTTTTTCTAATAAAGCCCATTTCAAGGCTTATCCAGTGGATTCCTTCGTAATCAATAAGCTCGTAGGCCCCTTTTTGCAAAACTCTTTTCACAATGTAGGGCCTATGCCACATAGGCTCAAATTTTCCTGCCCCCAGCTTATCATTAGCTTGATCATAGAGCAGTACTAAGTCTCCCTCAATGAAAGAGCGAGGATGAATAGTGTTGTCGAAGTGAGTTTTCACTCGCTTCTTCTGTGCTTCAATAGCTAAGGAGGCTAGACGACGAGTCTCGTCCAGCCACTCTAAGTAAAGAAGACACTCTTCTACTGGATTAGTATCAGGGAGCAATTCGACGACTATCTTTAATGAAGGAATCTCACACTCAATAGGAAGGGTAGCCTCCAGTCCGTAAACTAACTGAAAGGGAGTGAAATCGGTGGCGTCCTTAATGGAGGTATGGTAGGCCCACAAAGCAGAGAGCAACATCAAATGCTAATTGGACTTATGCATGCCAACAGTTCATTGAAGCATTGTGCCCAAAACCTTGTTTACGGCTTCCACTTGATCGTTTGCCTGAGAATAGTATGGGGTTGAACTATCATGCCGTAGGCCCAACTGGGTTGTTAGCTCGGTCATCATGTGATTACAAAAATGCTTTCCGTGATCAGTGACGATGGCTTTGGGAACTCCGAACATGGTTGTACAAAAACTGCGCCACAGGTGTGACCGTCTTTAGACAATGTAGGCATCGCCTCGGCCCATTTCGTGAAATAATCAATAGCAATGATGATGTACCCATGCCCCTGGGCCGAGCGAAGGTTACAGGTCATATAATCGATGCCCCATTTGGAAAAGGGACAGACGGTTACAACTGGGTGTAGTAGAGTAGGGGGTGCACGCATCTTCCATTGGTAAATTTGGCACTCATGACATGAACGAACGGAAAGAATGCAATCCTTGAAAATGGAGGGCCAAAAGTAGCTAGCACGGAGGATTTTTCTGCAGTGGCATATCCAGACATGTGACCGCCACAAGCACCAAAGTGGCAGTCATTTAAAACTCTCTCTGCTTCTTCGAAAGTCAATCATCGACGAAGAATAGAATCAACGCCGAGACGGTACAGGGTGTCCCCAACAATGCGATATGATTGGGCTTGATGTCGGATCCGTCGGCGAGCATCCTTAGATGTCTCAGGACGGAAGGAGGACATCTACAAGTAGACAATAATCTCCCAGTACCAGGGATTCAGGGCACTAATGAGGAAAAGAGTTTTGTCCAGAATGGAATCCTCTAACTGAGAGGAGGTAGCAGTAGATGGAAAAGAACACAACAGTTCAGTGAAGACAAGCGATTTCTTAGACTTGGCAGCAGTAAATTCCAAATCAAACTCTTGGAGGATGACTATCCACTTTGAGTATTTTCCCCCCAGCAACTGACGTGACAAAATGTAGGTCATTGGGTTGCAATCAGAGATCACTATCGTGGTACGCAACAAGATGTAATGACGGAAGCGTTGAACGACGCAAACAACGACTATTGCCAACTTCTCGACATAAGCATATCGAGATTCCATGTCTAACAAATTGTGGCTAAGGTAATAAATAACATGTTCAGTGCCATCATCGTCATCCTGAACAAGAACCATGTCGATGGTGGTATCAGCAGCGGCCAGATGCAACGTGTAATCGCGATGGTAATTTGGAGGCCGTAACAAAGGGGCGGAAACCAAAAGAGTTTTAAGATGTTCAAAAGACTCTTAAGCTATGGCATCCCATCGAAACGGGGTGTCACGCTTGAGTAACCGCGTGAAACCTTTTGCCACCTCACCATAATTGGGGATGAATCGTTGTAAAAAGTTTTCTTTACCCTTCAAGCTCTGCAGTTGCCGCAAAGAAGCAGGGGGAGGAAGTTTCAAAATGGCCTCGACCTTAAGGGGATCCAAGCGGATGCCCTCTCGGGAGATGATAAACCTGAGAAGTCAGCTAGATTCCACGCAGAAGACACACTTATGTGGATTTATTCGAATATTGTAGTGTCGACAACAGAGAAAAATTTCACAGAGATGTGACAGATGGTCTTGGCATTTAGCTGAATGAGCGGGAAGGTCATCCAGATAAGGCTGCACAATGTGCTGGATATCATGAAAGGCGTAGGACATCACATGTTGAAAAGTGGCGCCGGCATTCTTGGGACTGAAAGGGAGATTTTTATAAGCGAAAGTACCCCACGGACAGATAAAGGTCGTCTTGTGTTGATCGGCTGGCATGATATTGATATGGTTGTATCCAGAGAAGCTGTCCATAAACGAATATATCTCACTCCCAGAACACTCATCAATGAGCTGGTCAATGAAAGGTGTGGGGTAGTTATCTTTTGGGCAGGCTCGATTAATATCACGATAATCGACACAGACACGAATAGTACCCTGCTTTTTATCCACAAGGACGATGTTAGAGACCCAATCTGTGAGTGGGATGGGGTAAACGAAACCAGCTTTAAGAAGCTTTTCGACTTCCGCTTTTATTGCTGCCACCTTGCGGGGGTGCATAGGGCGTAAACGCTGACGAACAGGTTTAGCTCCTGGATACGTAGGTATCTCATGCACTACGATGCTTGGATCAATGCCGGGAATCTCTTCATAAGACCATGCAAAGACGTCACGGAACTCATGAAAAAGAGCTATATAGATTTGAATTTCCTCGAGAGTGCAAGTGACTCCTACGTAAATGTGCTCGACAATCCCTGGTTTGACAGAGATGTTGATAGGTTGATTTTGCGTAATGTTCCCCAAATTCCCTTCAGAAGACACTTGAAATACTTGATTGGGTGTCTAGGTTGTGAAGGGAGACACGGAGCAAACCGCTCGAGACAAGCCAAAGTTTCCCGAAGGGTAGGGAGAAACAAGGAACGGTGATGAAGATTGAACCACAGAGGTTCCTCGAGAGACATGGTCTCTATGATGGCTTCGTTGGAAGGAAATATTTCCTTTAATGGATCCGAGGAGGCACTTTCTCCAAGCCAAGGGGAATAGTTGTATGAGTCAAGAGCTCCGCTTAAAGAAGCGGATTCAATAGGAGTAGCCGATACAACAACAATTTCAATGTAGTTGAGCTCGGCAGGACTCAACGACATCTCCTCACCCCACAATTCTATCTGGTCAATGGGGGGAGGACCCAAGGATCAGAATGAACCGCAATCATACTGATAGAGGCAAGGTTTAGAGGTGGGAGTGAAAAGACACCCATAAGGGCGGGATCTTTGAAGAGCCTGGCTCCCACACTCTCAAAGGGGATGGAGGTATGCTCCACGAAAGGCACATTGCCTTCGGAAGAAGAAGCGAAGAAGGGGAGCTGGTCTACCATGACAATTTTCCCTTGGTGAGGGAAACGAATGACACTGAAGAGGGACGAAGCCACGACACGCATGGCATATGTCCAACTTCGGCCCAGAAGGAGGTTGTAAGTAAGATTTGTGTCAACGACCTCAAATTCCACTTCAATATTTTTCCCTTCCAAAGTAATCAGCAATCGTTGAAGGATACCATAGGGACGAGATTCTCTCCCATCAAAGGCTTCCAGCGTCGTGGGAGACTGGCTCAAAGTCGGAGACCCGGTCACTTTCCAACAAGCAACAGACATGATGCATGTTGATGCGCCTTCATCAATAACCATAAAATGAATTGTTTTCGAATTGATGATGACTTGAATGAGGAAGGTGATCTGATGAGGCAGTCTTGGGACATGACTCTCGAGATCAAAGGTGATCAAACCCGAATCCGCCGGGTCTATGCCACCGATGGCCGATAGCAGGGACTTCTTCTGAGGGGGGCAACTCCGGAGAACTTCTAAAGCGGACATAGCCGATAGGGCCTGCGCTAAGTCCTCAATTATGCTATAGTGCTGGGCAGCACGAGCATTTGGGTTGTAAGATGATCTCCGGAGGACTCCTTTGGGAGGGGGTCGGACGGGCGTCCCAGTACTAGGTCTCTCGATGTGGAGCGGACTAGAACTGGATGGAGGAGCGCTTGAGGGGACCTCAGTCTCCTTCCTGGCAGATGATGGATATTCCTTTGTTCGATTCATTACATGAACGGGAATGGTTCCAACGATGAACACTTGGGAACCAAAGGGAGAAGAAGACGAAGATGGATCAGCCATCATTTGAGTCTGTTGAGAGGGGAAAGGTTCTTTCAGAACCACAGGAATCCCAGGAGCGCCTTTCAATAAACGACTAACTTCGGATCGCCTAGGGCAATCTTTGGTATAATGATCCTCATCACAGATAAGACAAGGATACTTTGGTTTACGCTTAGCTCCTTCCTCGGGTGGAGGTTTGGAGGATTCTTGTTTAGGTTGCTCAGATTTATTCTTCGCTTTCCCCTTTTTCTTTCCTTTCGAGGCCTTGTCCACCATGGTGGACTGGACGGTGTTGACCTCGGAAGTACTTCCAGAATTAGAACCACACTAAGAAGTGTTTTCATTTGAAGCATTCGATTTTTTCTTCCCAGGGTTCGAGGATGATTTTTTCGACGACGGATTTACAGAGCCAATAACTCCATCAACAGATGGCTTTGGTGGAGCTTTGGATGTACTGGATCTCAAGGCATCATGCAAATACTCATATAAAGTACCTGACTGAGAATAAACTAAGTCAAGGTACTAGGAACACACGATAGCTTGCTCTTCAGTCACACAAGCTCCCATAGCAATGTCCCATGCAATCTTAGGGACAAAGGAGGTCGTGAACCAATCGGTTAGGAGTTGATTAGGAATCCAAAACTTGATCAACCGACGACGCCGTCTCCATTCATGTATATGATCAGAGATGTGCATGGCCATATCCTGTTTGAGAGACGTAAGGAGATGTGTTCCCATATCATACCGAATGGGTAACTGAAAATGAGCGAGGAATTCCATTGCCAATGAATTGAAATCTTGAAAAGACGCACGGGTCAACTCAATGTACCATTTAGCAGCCGAGCCGGTGAGAGTCCTTTGGAACAGGCGGAGCCAGATTGAATCGTCAAGCCTTGAATTCGATGAACACCAAAGGTGGTAAGTCATTACATGGGCCTGAGGATCCTCTCCAGCCTTGCTATCAAATTTGGGACAATCGCCGGGTATCTTGGTTGGAACCGGGGGCCAGTATGGATTATGCAAGATAGGATCATTGGTTAATTTAGATACATCTGGCAGTTCCAACGTTGCTAAGAATGGTAGCTGAGGGTTGAAGGACATCTGCGGTTGTGGATATGAGGTAGGGCCAGAGTTCCAACCAGTTGCTGGTTGCCCCCACTGACTCTGTCCGCACGGACCAGGTCCAAAAGGACCCTATCCGTAGGGACTCTGTCCGTAGGGGTTATATCCATAACCGGTCGGTTGACTCTGGATCTGCTCCCCAGTGCCCCATTGGTTACCAAAATGACCTGCAGGAGCAACATATTGTTGTTGGTAATTTTGATAAGGAGCGACTTGCCTCTGTTGATAATTTTGATATGGGGCAAACTGAGCTTGCCCCTAGGGTTGCTGGTATCCATACGATTGTTGGGCTCCATATTGAGCCTAGGGACCAGGCTGCACTTGGTAAGAAGGTTGGGATTGAAACCCACCTTGCATCTGGAGACCAGATTGAGTCTGAGGTTGAAAACCGGGTTGAGCTTCTGAAGGAACGACCATCTACATGCCCGGTTGAGTAGGCTTAGAAAGATGTCCTTGGGAAGACTGAGGTTGGGCCACCTGGCCAGAAGGTTGCCTTGGTTGTGTTTGGGATGGACCTACTTTCCCAGAAGGTTGAGCTTGCTGGGTGTTAGGTTGTCCTTGTACAACCGAGGGTTGTCCTTGCGGACCAGATGGCTGAGCAGACTGAACGGTTGGTTGACCCTGGGGTTGACCAACCTGTCTAGATGGCTGACTAGGCTGAGGAGTGGGCTGGCCTTGTTGTATGTAAGACTAACCACCCTGCCTAGAAGGGTACCCTTGCTGGATTCCGGGTTGTCCTTGTTGCGCGTAAGGTTGTCCTGGATTCCCGTAGGGTTGACCCGAAGGGTATCCCTGCTAGACTCCAAGTTGTCCTTGTTGAGCATAAGGTTGTCCCAGGTTTCCAGAGGGTTGCCAAAGATAGGTGAAAGATGGACCACCATAGGCCGAAGGTTTTCCCTGGGAGGGTTTTCCTTGTGGGCCTCCAGGTTGCCCTGGATAGGTTTGGCCATAATACTGCTGCCCATAATTAGATTACGTGTAGGATGGCTGACCTTGATATGATGGTCCTTGGTACGGCTGCCCTTGATCCGGATGGATTTGGCCATTGCCATAGCCAGTGGTACCCCAAGCGACGTTCAACGAAACTGAAACCTCAACAGCGGGCTCAACTGGCAGGGAAGTATACAAATGATGACCTATAGGGTCATAATAAGGGCCTTGCGTGCTTGGATTCTGGACAACATGAAAATATTGAGAATATGCCCCCCCTACTGGAATGGCACCAGAAGAAGGTGGGGCACTAACTGCAGGATGAACAAATCTGGCTCTATGTGCCGATTGAACACTATGTACTGGACCATGGGACGGACCAGCGATAATAGTTACGATAAAAGATGTCGTAACGGCACTGACAACTAGAGTTGAAGATGCGACAAAAATGGTCAGATTGGTCGGAACTGACGTGACAATGGTATTGTGAACTTGTGAAACAAAAGATCCCGTAGTGGGAATGATGTTATGATCCCACATGGTACTCGAAGAGGAGTTCCTAGAGCCCATGGCATCCCTCAAAGCCCTATAGCGTGCAGGCACCCATAATACCGAGAGGGGTAATAGTGTAGGGCATAGATATGACCGGGGATGTGGCCGAGATAGGAGTCTCGATACTTGACACAACAGGTGTTTCACCCGCTACAGGAGATGTGTCCTCCATATCAGAGGAAGCCATCGGAGGCGAAGCACCAGTAGGAGTAGAGGGAAAATCCTCTCCATAAGGTTCCCAAACAGGGTTCCAAAACAGATCGTGAAGCTCGTCTTCTGGGGCACGAGAGTTCAACGGTTGGACACTTGGAATAACAGGAAAAGTGTCACCACAAACCGGTGTCTCAGGAGCGGCAGAAGAAGGAGACCCTTGGTCACTAGGGATGGAAGACGGGATCGATGGATCTGCCAGGATGATCAAATTCAAAAAATCCTAGACAAGCTAACGAGGAAAGACCCTACTCAAAACTAACGCAAATAAGATCTAACAAGGTAAGTTTGATCGTGGTCAAATAAATTTTAAGACATTAGGACACAACTTGACCTTTTCATTTTTAAAGAGTCGAGAAAAGGACAAAAAGATGACTCTAGTCGCCTTCGAATATTTAGTGAGCTCGAAGTGACAAATGCTCAAGTGAGCCTTTTCTTTTAAGGAGTCTGAAAAGGATCAAAAAGTGACTACTCTGGAGAACTAGGAAAGGAGTTTACTAGACAATCGTAAAACTGCATATACACCTTAGCAATCATATGAAAACCAAGGACTTTCCGTACGGTAGTCAATCTTCCTGAATGCTGTGTTCGGTGTGTTATGAGCTGTAAGGCAGCAGACACGGCTTCCTGTGGATCAAGGATGATAACCTAGTGGAGTCTCCCCATATACTCGATGGTACGTGCGAGCACAAGTCCGTACTAGACCACAGTCGAGTCACAAAAGGAGGAATCACCCAACCTTGAGTGGAAACAAAAGTGGCTAGGTTTAACGAAACTAGAGCACGTCTCTAGCCTAGACCTCTAAAATGTGAGCGTTATTTTCCAATGCGTTTTTAGATTTATTCGGTTTATTTTAAAGTTGATCTTGTGTTAGGTTTCGGTTTTCAGGTCCTACCGTATGTACTCTCTCAAAATTCCCTAAATGCAATCTATATGCCAAGACATGTCAATTCATTCGATGAATTCTAATTACGAGAGAGTTGAAGAGCTTTCATACAAACGAAACAATCACAAAACAACAAAAGAGTTTCCCTAATGCAGCTAATGCAAATCAATAAACTTTTCTTTAAGATGACTAAATCACTAATCGAAATGAAAAGTTCTAGTTTTCATTAACTAATTCAAAGCAAAAGAGATTTTTCTTTTCGATAATGGCAAAATGCACTAAAGAAATTTTGAGAAATAACACAAAAAAATTCTATCCAATATGAGCATGTTCAGTTCCTCAAATCACAAATCAAACATCCAAAGAACCAAAAATATCCCAAAGACAACAATGGGCCGTGTGATCTAGGCTCAAAGTGAGGCGAAGCGGAATTCAAGTGAAGACAAAGCAAGTCACCCAAATAACGCAACAAAATGATTCACAACTACCAAAAAAGTGTAAGGGAGCAAATAGAAGAGTCGACTGGACCACAAAAAGATCAAAACACCTGAGGAAGGCTCGGTCCACAAGGCCACTAGATGCCCTAGGGCTAGAAATGTGAAATCGATAGAAAAAAGCAAACACCCAAAGGGTAACGATCAAATCCAGTCAAATCACACTCCAACACACTCAAGTAATCTGAAAAAGGTACCTAGGACAAAACCCAAGCTCAAAAAGTTCACAACCAAGCAAACTTCAAAAGTTTACAAGCCTGGCGCGATTGTCAGGCTGCAACAAGTGCCTTTCAGGAATTGGCGCGGGTTGTAAATGTGCAACTTGCGCCAACTGGCGCGACTGTCACACTATAAACTAGTGCCAGTCGAGTTTGCTATGGAAAAAGAAAAACAAAAGAGCCAAGGCCAAATCAGCAATACCTACGTACACCAAGAGGCAAGAAGCAACACAGGCATTCAACCCAGAAAGCTAAACAAGCAGGAGAAACCAAGGAAATAACCAAGAAACAAGGCAAGTTCCAAGCCATTCAGTTCGTAAGCCAAACTAGATATGGACTGAAGTGGCATTGATCTACTATGCTAATGCAAAGCAATATCGTTTCGAAAGCTATCTGGCCAGACTTCAGGCTCTGTCTAAAGTTTACAAATCAAACAACAAGACAAAACAAACAAACAAGGCAAAAAGCCAACTCCCTAGCGGAGTCGCCAAATTGTTGTGTAGGTAAATCCCCTCTGCGGACAGAGGCGATCCCACTAGCCTAAATGGGGTCTAGAAACAATTGCACAACACTAACACGCAGGTTCCTAATTGCAAAGTAAAGACCGATGATGAGGGCCTACCTCGAATCCAACGCTAGTATTTGTAGAAGAGTCGTCGCTCCCGTTCTTTCGCTTCAGCTGGTCACAATCCTCACGATCCTCGTGAACAGACACTTGCACATGCAAAGAACAAGACAAATACAAGAATAAAATCCAAGAAATGCAACTATGTATTAGTCAGAAAGGATACAACTCAAACATCATGATAAAGAGAATAAGAGTGGAACCATAATGATAGTCGTCTATTATTATTGATAAACAAAAGAGATACAACCAAGTTCTGACATCAAATCCTCCTTTGGTTGGGTGATCAGCAACACATGCCTTGCAAAGCTTGTAGGGGATGGGGAACAAGCCTCTCTCTCCTTGGTTACTTGGACAAAGATCTCCTCATCAAAGATGTAGCCTTATGGGGATGAACAAGGCCTCTTGTAGCATGAGCTTAGCAATTCTCAGACTTTGGGACTTAGAATTTGGAGCTTGAAGAGTAGAATTACTAACTAGCTTGTCAAAGGCAAAAGGACAATCTTATATAGAGGGAGGAGAAGGAGATAAGATCATCCACAAGATTCATGGGATTGTCCTTATCATTAGGAAGCTTCCATGAGAGGTGGAGAACTACTTCCCTTCTATGGGGATTCGAAGCCCAACTGAACTAACTCAAACAAGAATCAGTTCATGAATAGGTTAGGAAGAACCTTCGCAAGTTGGTTTGTTAAAAACTTTACCCAACTGGGTTGGCGCTAGTGCGACTCTGAGACAGAGCGCCAGCTGGTGCGCCCTCTTTGGAGGATTTCCCTCATTGGTGTGAGTGATACACTGTGGAACAACGCCAATGGAAAAAGGGCTATATTTATGGGTATTTTGCAGAAGGTGTCTTCAGGGCATATGAAGTACATACTCAAAGGAATACAATGCAAGTGTTTTCAGGTTATGTCACTTCTCACAGGTCCCGAAATAGGTCCTCCAATGTGTGGGAGAAGGGGTAACAGGGACGGTGACAAAATACTGTGTAACATTAGTCACCAAAAGTAACCAAAAAGATCATTGGTGACGGTCAATAAAAGATCATCACTAGAAGTGTCACCAAAGGGAGAATTAGTGATGAGCCTTTAATGACCCTCAACAAAAGTATCACAAAATGGAGAATTAGCAACGGGCCTTTAACGAACCTCACCAAAAGTGTCAATGAAAATGACTTTGGTGACAAACCTTAAAGGACCATCACTATATACACTTACAACAATGTTTTTTTAAAGACCGTCATTGTATGTGACATTGGTGACGGACCTTAAAGGTCTATCATAGGAATAACCCTCACCAATGACCTTTTTTCTTGTAGTGACGTGATTCCTCATAGCTAGGAACTTCTTCAGGCCATTCGCCTGCATAAGCAATCATTCTGCCACAAGAACAATTCTTGATGATCTGTCAGACAGTGCCATAGATAGATAGATACATACATATACGTAAACATTAGCATAAACATTCATGGTCTTGTTAGATAATGACACACACACACACACACACACACACACACACATATATATAAACATCAGCATAATCATGATCATAACAAAATTACTAGATAACATAAGGTCTAGGTTAAGAGAACTTCCTTTATTCATGCAACACATGCACAACATTAAGAATAGTCATTCCCAACATATCCAAGGCATTTGACGCCTCAAATCCATTTACTTTACCTTTTCTAGTTACCTTTAATATGTTTGTATTGCCACCATCCAGTTATCACAATGAACCCAACCAGTCCAACCGATTGTCATAGTCTTACCTTTCGCTGCACTTACTCATGCACCAAGCTTCATCTGTGTCTTACATTACTTGTTGGGTACCACACAACTCTCCTCAAGCTCCATTAAATTTCCTCTTTCCCAAACAAATCCCAAGGATCCAAATAATAAAAGGAAAGAATAGAGAAACAACAAGAAGACCATGAAAACCAAAAACAATAAGACACCGCAACAAAGTGGCATAGCTATGCACCAAACACAATCAAAATCGCAAATCAAGCACAAAAATCACAAAAGACAAAAATCACAAGATTAACAATAGACACCATGACTCAATCCCCATGGTTCCCAAGGAAAGCTTGACCTAAGCCTTCTTCGAGATTTCATGGAAACCTCTCTTTCCATGCAATGCCCCACATCATGTTGTCATTAACACATAACTGTTAGTACATAAATAAACATAACAATACCCCAATTATCTCATCTTTTTGTGCCAAGAAATTTGCTTGCAACTGAACACATCCACGCCATCTTTTAAGGGAATCCAATTCCCTTGACAAATCCACTTGCAACTAGAGACTGACTAATATACCTATCGAGCACATGTTCATGAATCTAGCAGATATCCACATAATTTCAAACACAATCAAGGTTAAGAAGAATTACTGTACGCAAAGCACTCAATCATTTGGAATTAGGGTTTCCAAACATAGTTAAAGGAATTCTTACCCAATTCCTTTCTTTTACCTTTTTACCTTGTTGCAATCAAGTCTTACTATGTATTGTCATGTCACCCAAATGTTAGTTATATAAACACATCAATTCTTACCTCATTACGCTAATACCAAGAATGTTTCCTGCAACTGCTCACACATGTCAACCAGATGTTCCAAATATCGAGACAATAATATCTATCAATTTGAAATAAACCTTTACCAAGACTAAAAATAATGTCATAATCCATAGTCAACTCATAGTCATTAGACATAACACTATAACTATCACCTACTACACTCACATTCATATCAACTATCTAAACACATATGTATAAGTACAACCATCTTAAAACAAGATCATTTGAGCACATAATCATATTATGTAGTTCATCAAACATTCAACCAAATTGCAACTATACCATGTTAAATAAATCAACTAGACAACATAATCAAACAGTCAAGTGCCAAATATACGACGTAAGTTGTAATAGCCGTGGCAAAAATTCCATATAATAAAAGTTAATAAATGGAAAAATAATACCACTGATGATGGGACACTTATTCGAAGCTGAATGTTGGGCAAAATCCTAGTGATGGGGATCACTTGTGATTGTTTAATGGCTAATGAAATTGGAAAAGGCAATGGCTAAGTCTTTGGAAAGGCAAAATGGCATTTTTGGCACATTTATTTATTAAAGTAATGGAAATTAGGAGAAAAAGGAGGTGAAAGGTCACAGTTTTCATGTGAAGAGGAGAATGAAGGAAAACAATGGAAAATGAAGAAAATAGAGGCCTCATTCATTAAAAAGCTTATGAGGATCAGTTGGTAACCTTTTTTCAGTTCAGTGTTGGAGCTCTCTCTCATTATTCTCTCTCTCTCTCTCATACTCTTGCAGACTTAGAGTTTTCTTGGATCACTCTTGGAGGGTGTGGCATACTTGGATTCTTAGAGAAATAAGGCAAAGAAAAAGAAGGAAAGCACAAGAAGGCATTGACATTATAAACTACATCATATTTTCTTGTAGGTACCAAGTTGCATGTATGATTTCTTCACTAGTTTTGGCATGCATGGCATATGCATGTGGAGTTTTGGTTGTGATCTATCACTAGCATGGAGGATTTCCTGGATCGATAGTGGATTTCCTAGCCTTACCATTTCTTGGATAGGCATGGTGATTTTGGGTTACTTTCATTGTTTGTTTTTGGTTGGTCCTCATGTTCCTTAGCTTGGGTTAAGTTACTAGTCCTAGAGCCTTGGTTGGACAAATACTTTAGAGCCCTTGGTGGGTTGAGTTACTAGTCCTAGAGCCTTGGTTGAAAAATTCTCTAGAGCCCTTGGTGTGTTGAGTTACTAGTCCTGGAGCCTTGGTTGGAAAAATTCTCTGGAGCCCTGGATGGTTGGGATAGAGACCAATTTGATGACGGTTTGGTGGTGTCCAACCGTGAGGTGGAATCATTATTTGATTGGTTGAGGTGGATGGCCTTTGGAAGCCTTGGATGAGGTTTGATTGATGTATTTTATGAGATCCCTTATTCATGCTTGGAATATGGCATGGGGGTGCATGGCTGAAGAGATATTTGGCTCAACCATTCTATGGTCAAGTGGAATGTGGAAGTCCCATCCCAGGTTTAGATTTTGCATCATTAATGAAAGGTTATTTATCCTTGTATTTATATGAGTATTTGATTAATTACATGTGGTCCATATGGTTGTACTTTCATGAGTATTTTCTTCTTCTATTATGTTGGTTATTTATGTGTTTTATGATAACAACCATGTGTGGCTCTCATCATGTTTTTACTTATAATTGAATGATCAATGTATCTATGACCTAATGCATGGAATGGTAGTTGATGTGTTCAGTGTTTTATGACAACAACCATGTGTGGCTCTCATCATGTTTTCACTTATAACTAAATGATCAATGTATCTATGACCTAATGCATGGAATGGTAGTTGATGTGTTCAGGAATCAATGGTTCTTAGCGATTCTCAGCGAAGTATGAGACCCCTATGCTTAGAACTGTGAATTACACCTGTAGATAGACATTTGCAATATGTTTGACAAAATTCCTGTCATGGCTAGTAGGGGTCCAATCAAGGTCCTTAACAAGTATTTTCTTTAGTACTATAATTTCCATGTTATCTTATTGATTTGAAGAGATGGATCAATTCTGAGCTCTGAGCCTAGAAAACTGGCTTAAATCCTGGGGTCACTGGCACAACACTAGCAATTTTTTTCCACAGTTGTTGGCAGGTAGGCTTGTGAGAGAAACTTTAGGTTGCTGGTCACTCCCTTACCCATAGCATGAGAGCGACTATGGCCTAAGAGACCTAAAACAACATTGGGACCTAGGGGCATGATGTCTGAGTGGTTAGTTTGTCTTCTGAGGGTTTTGGTTGATAATGGTGAATGTTTGTATGATGTGTTTCTGTTGGTTCCACTTCCTTAATGTGACTTAGGAGGTCGAATCATATCATAATGGCCTCTCATTGCATGTTTACCTTGGCTGGTCTGTTGTTTGGGTAGATGTGGGAGTAGGGTGTTACATAAGAAAACTCATACCTTAATGTATCTCAAGGGAGGTGATCTTGTTTGCACAATCAGTCCAGGTTAGCATGATACAACTTCACAACATATCAACTCAACCACAAGTAATATCATGTTATCCATAACAATCACTAACTAACATGTTCACATCCTAACTCATAAGCATTTGTCGTTCATGCATAACAATCACATATGTACGATCAAACTAGATTGGTACAACACCATATCACAAATATGTCGGCTCATGCTTGAATATCATAACCATAACCATCTACATAGGTTAAACTAAGTTAACATAACACATATAACATCAAGATCTTCAACGCAATGAACATAACCATCACACATATGACCAATCCAAATTACAATATCAAGATATCAATGAAATAACCCTAATCACAAGTTAATATCATATAACAACAATAAGCTATATATCATGCTCATCAATGACATATAACCTAATCATCAAGTTATCTAACATAAAACAACAATAGTAATGCATACAACCACATGTTACCATAATTCTTAACTATTCAACTCATGTGCGTATGACTATGCTAATCAACTATCATCTATCATTTATGTAACTGTAACATAAAAAGACATGTACATAAACCTAATGTATATAACCCTAATGCATATAACAATCCTTAACCTACATACGTGCATTCCCAACATACAAACCTGTACGATGTCATGATCTTGTCTCAAGGTCCAATGTTTCAACTTCACATTAAAGATATGCATCTCCTACTATACCTCATTCAACACATTAGCATCATAACATACCAATAGCACTATGATGACCTAAATTTCATACCATGACTTCACAAGGCATGTTTGACCTACTATTCATGCATAATTATAACCAAGACCATACATGCATAATGACTGCATATAGACATATAACACATGAGTACAAAACCATATACACATCCTTCTAGCTAGAGTCCATTCATCAATGCATGATTATATCAACTTCACAAACCATGACCTCATGCATGAAAAAAACTATTACTCCACTATACCCATTGGCATATGCAACCATCAACATGCATAAGAAATGCATAATTAAATACACATACACATGAACCCACGTAGTCGAGCATAAGCGATAAATACTTGTAACCAAACTACAAGGTTGATACATATAATCAAACATACCAAGAATGCAACCTAACATACAAGGATGTAATCAAGCGACATACAACAACATGTAAGTGACATATAACAATATGTAACCAGTCATATACTCATAATGATGCATTCCACAAAATCAACATCAAGTTCCTTATGACAACCTTAATACAACCATGATCAACATTATGCAATGCAACAAGCACATGGAATGTAAGTGTAAGAGACACAGATGCAACTTACATGCATGCATGACCAACACACATTGCCCATCCAGTCCGAGGGGTGAACCATGCTTTGATACCACTCTATAATACCCTCCACCCACATCTACCCAAGTAACCAAGCCAATCAGGGTAAACATGATACGAGAGGCTACTATGATCATATTCAACCTCTTATGTGACCTTAAGGAAGTGGAATTGATGGAACATCGCACACAGTCATCCAAAATCATCAACAAGACCCTTAGGAGATAAGTCAACCACTCAGACAACCTGTCCTTGGGTTCCACTATTGTTCTAGATCTCTTAGGCCATAGTTTCTCTCATTCTATGGGCAAGGGAGCAACCAACAACCCAAAGTCGCTCTCACAAGATTTTCTGCCGGTGACCAGGGACCAAAATTGCTAGTTCTATGCCAGTGACCTTGAGATTTAAGCCACTTTTTCAGGCCTAGATCCCAGGCCATTACCCAAAATGGAGTGATAGATTAGAATCAGTAAAAGTATAGGGAAATAATGATGCAAAAGAAATAAAATTAACAAGACCATAACCAAATCCCTACTAGCCATGGTAAACATTTCGTCAAACACATCATCAACATGTAACCTATAGGTGTAAACAACAAAATTAAGTGTGGGGATCTCATACTTATTTGAGAATTTTTATGAACCATTGTTCCCACATGTTAATTGTAGCATTATCCTCTACTAGGTCATAGACACATTATCCATTAATATACAAGTAAAAACATGCTGAGAGCCATAAATGGCTATTGTCATAAATATACATATAACCAACATAATAGGAACAAAAATACCATAAACACATTAGCCATCAAAATCCACATATACATCAATACATTTACACATAAAAATCAAGGGAATGAATTGCTCATTATTGAATGCAATGAACCAACCGAATATGGGACTACCATGTTCCACCCGACCATAGATTGGTTGAGCCAAGTCTCTCTTCAGCCAATCACCCTAGTGCCATATTCCAAGCATAAATGTGGGACTCATAGAATGCATCAAAAACACCAATCAACATGGATTCCACTAGAGTTATTCATCTACACTGCGAGGAATTTGAGTGCCTCCTAGTCTCTCAGGGTTTACCACGCATCCACAATATGATCCAAGGATCACTAGGCCCTACACTGAGACATACTCTCCAAGATTTACCGTGCATCCCATCCTGTGATCATTAGTCCCAACGTAGAGAAAATACACCTCTTGGCCTTACCGTATATCCCACCATTTACCAGCAAGGATCCTGAGGCCCACTGAGGCACACAATTTGGCTTTACCGCAACCCACAACCTGGTTTAGGGGTTACTAGGACAGTGGCTTCATGATCCTTAGTCCGGTTCAGGGACCACTTAGCCCATGTGTTTGTCAATTCATAGATCCACCCCACTTAACTTTGAATCCAACCTGGCCATCCCACATAAACCGAATGAGAGAACCCATCTCATCAAAGTTATCAGGAAATGGAAAGGCTAGGTTGAAAATACTGTCACACCTGGAAAAACTCGTGCCATGGTAGAAAAGAAACACATGCAATCCCATGCATGTGAATTATAGCAAGGAAAATACACATGTAAGTTGATACCTACAATGAAGCCCATTGTTGTTGTTGATCCTACCTTTCCCTGCTTGATCATTGCTTTCTCTTGCCTTCTTTTCCTTTCTTGCTCCAATACCAAAGTGCTCCAAGAAAATCTATGTTATGAAACCAACTCACAAAATGGAAGAAAAGAGGGATCAATGCCTTCAAAATAAGCCTCTTCAAGGGGAAAACCTCCTTTACATTACACAAATGAATAATTCTTGGATGATACAAATGACAAGACCTCGTTTCTATATAGGAGTCTAAGGGGTCATAATGTAATCAGAGCCGCCATAACAATAATAATGTAAGGGCACAACAATAACAATATTGGGCTTCTATGGGACACAATAATAACAATATGGGGACTATATGGGCACAACAATATAATAAGGGGGTTGCACTAATAACAATAAGGGGTTACACTAATAGTATAGGGACCTAACATGCCCCTCTCATTCAAAAAGTATTGTCCTCAACACTTGAGTAGTTCTGGATGCTTCTGTATAAAATTATCATCCTTCCATATGGAACCTTCAGTGGGTAGGTTCTTCCACTTGATGAGATACACTGAAATTAATTGATTTCGAGCTATCGACTTCTTGGTTCTATGAATCCTTCAAGTTCCAATATGATTTTTTCTTCCTTGTCAAGTTTTGGAAATATTGTTTGAACTGGGATCTTTTGCAACTTTTGAATGAGTTCCCACCCTGCTTCATCATTCTTCCATTCATCCTTTGCTTCGTTTATGAAATTTGGTTGGATAATTATACCAACCTCTAGCATTTCTGCAACCATACATTCAATTTCACTCCTTTAGGGATATGGATATCTATAAGGCCTGATGTTTGGAGAAACACTGCCTGGAATCAGATGAATTGCATGATGATGATCTTGAATAGGTGGGAGACCTTTGGGAGTCTCAAATACCTTGGAATTATTGTCCAAGACTTTTTGGAGATATGGAGAAATAGATGATTTCTATGTGGGAAATTCTAGCGAACAAAATTGTACAATTACACCTCGTTGTTCTTTCTTTAGAAGCTTTTTCATTCCTTTAGAGTTGATTATCTTTCTCAGTTCCCCTGTGATACCCATTAATTCAAATTCCTTTCCTTCCGAAGAAAATTTCATGAAAAGTTCTTGAAAATTAAAATATATTGTACCCAAGGATTGTAGCCATTGGACACCTAGTACAACATCAACACCACCCATTGGAAGGGAAATCATTGGGCTATTCAATACATATTCTCCCATGGATAGCTTGATATTGTGGCACTTTCCAGAGCAGTTTATGGTTCCTCCACTTGCAACCATCACTTGAAATTTTGGTGCTGGATATAGGAAGCAATTTAATTCCTTTGCTATCTTACAATGAATAAAAGTATGGGTACTACCTGAATCAATCAACAATATTACCTTTTTCTTCTTGATATGTCTTTATATCTTTATAGTTTGAGGATTCGTAATCCCAGCCAATGCATTACAAAATATGGTCAGATTCATTTCTTCTTTCTCTGGGGTTGGTTCCTGGTGAGTATCCTTTTCTTTTGATGTTTCTTGATACTTTTCTTCCTGATATTTCACTGCTTTAACCTTCTTCTTCTTGATATGTCCTTCTATCTTGAAAGTTTGAGGAGTGGTAATTCTGTCCAATGTAGTACAAGATATGGTCGGATTCATTTGTTATTTATCTAGGGTTGGTTCTTGGTGTATATCCTCCTCTTTTGACATTTCTTGATCCTTTTATTCCTCTTATCACAATCTATGTAAAATAATTTCTTCTCAACACACTTATGACCTTTAATGTATTTTCTATCACAATTGTAACAAAGCCCTTTTGCACTTTTTTCCTCCAATTGTTGTGGTTTCAACCTTGTAGGCTGTGGAAGGCTAGGAGAAACAACACTTCCATCTCTATAGCTATGAGGGGTAGACTTCCTTGTTGGCATAATTTTGCTTTCCACTTTTCTTGCCAACCTATATGCCTTCTCCAATGAATCGAGTTCCCTAAGGAAAACCTCATGTTGGATGTTATCTTTTAAAGTCCCTATGAAGACATCAATCCTCTGCTTCTCTCAAATATCATTTACCCTTATATTCAATTTTTTAATGTCCTCAATGTGCTCTTCCATTGAACCCTTTTGTTTGAGATTTATCAATTGGCTAAAGAAGGTGTTACTCTTTGTATTATCATAATATGCTATCATTTCCTCCATGAAAATTGATCATGTGACAAGTGTTTTAGGAGAACAAAGCTCTTCATACCATAAACATTTATTTGGTTCTAAATATAAATATGCCACATGTACCTTTTGTAATAGTTTCACCTCATGTAGATCAAAATATTGCTCCATCTGTAGTATCCAATTTACCAGATCTTTGCCATCAAACTTCCTCATATTGCTTTTTCTTGATTTTAGGAGCTCGATCTTGAAATGAGTGTCACTCTATAATTTTGGATCTTTAAGTTTTGAAATATCAACCTGTGAAATCCCTCTAAGTCCTCTTTCTAGCCCCACAATTCTGATCGCAATTGGATTCTCGAAGAAAGATTTATGCCCAATCTCACACGATGACTAATTATAGACGGGTCAGTAGAGCAAAATTTTACGACATGCCCTATGTCATTGTTTCAACCTTAGGTTCTGAAACTGATACCCAACAAACTACAGTCTGTCTTATTTCTATCACATTTTATGCAATTCGAATCAGATGCTTCGAGAGAGAGTTATGACGATTTTCCCAAGGTCACTTGTTTTGGATGTAATTCAGGGGCCTGTAAAAACCCTAAATGTCTTGGACCCTACCTCCGAAAATATAGCAAAGAAAAATCTGAAATTCGGGGTCAAGATTCACCAAGATTTTGGCTCAAATGGGTTTTAATTTTAGAATCTAAAACTTTGTAGAAAACAAATTATAGTGAAAATTCCACGATGACTTGTTTGGGATGTAATTCTGGAGCTTGCAAAAACCCTAACTTCCTCAGATCACATATCCAAATGTATAGCGAGACAAAATATGAAATTTGGACCCGAGGTTCAGAACGATTTCGTCTCAAATGAGTTTTTTTTTTTTTTTTTTTTTTTTTACTTCTGAAACGTCACAGACGAATAGTTATAGCGAAAATGCCATGAAGACCTATTTGGAGCAGTGAAACCCTAGAATCCAGAGATCTGATACCAAATGTTATGAAACTAGCTCACAAAATAGAAGAAAAGAGAGATCAACGCCTTCAAAATAAGCCTCTTCGAGGGGGAAACCTCCTTACATTACACAAATGAATAATTCTTGGATGATACAAATGACAAGACCTCCTTTCTATATAAGACTCTAAGGGGTCATAATGTAATCAGAGTTGACATAACAATAATAATGTAAGGGCACAACAATAACAATATTGGGCTTCTATGGGGCACAATAATAACAATGTGGGGACTACATGGGCACAACAATATAATAAGGGGGTTTAAATAATAACAATAAGGGGTTACACTAGTAGTATAGAGACCTAAAAATCTAGGTGTCCAAGAGTGAGTGAGAGAGAGAATAATGAAAGAGCTCCAAAACTCAATCGACAAAAGGTTACCAACTGATTCTCAGAAGCCTTTTTATGAATAAAGCCTCTATTTTCTTCATTTTTCTTCATTTTCCTCCTCACATGCAACCTGTGACCTTTTACCTCCCTTTTCTCCTAATTTCCATTATTTTCATAAATGTTCCAAAAATACCATTTTGCCTTTCTAAATCCTTATCCATTGCCTTTTCCAATTTCCTTAGCCATAAACAACCAGATGAACACCCACACTAGGTTGTATGGCCCACCTTTTAGCTTGGAATATGTGTCCCATCACTGTGGCCTTGTATATATTTACATGAGTTTTTAACCAAGGCTGTTAGAACTATGTGCTATCACATCACCCAGTCGTTAGTTATATAAACAAATTAATTATTACCTTGTCTTGCTAATACCAAGCACATTTCCCTACAACTGTTCACAAGTGTTAGTCACATGTTTCAAAGATCAAGACATCATGTCTATTAATTTGAAATCAACCTTTACTAAGGCTAACAACCATGTTATAATCAACTCACAGTCATTAGTCATAATAATGCAACTAGCACCCACTTGCACTTAAGTGTATATCAGTCATCTCAACACATATTATGTTAGTACAATCATCTCAAAACATGACAATTCCTTTATGCAATCCTATAGACACATACTCATATCATCTAATTAGTCAAACATTCAGAAAACTTGTTATCATACCATGTTATATAAACCAAATAGATGACATAATCAAACTCATACCTCAATGTATCTCATGAGAGGCTATCACGACTACACAATTCAATCCATATTAGTATAATGCAATATCACAAATATATCGACTCATACCTGAACTATCTACACAAGCTGAACCAAATTAGCACAATACATATACCATCAAGATATTAAATGCAATGACCATAAGCATCATGTGTATGACCGCAATGCATATAAAAAGAGGTTAGCTACCATGCATGACAAACCGACACACATGCATATGACCGCATTAATCAACCAATATTATCATGCATGTGGCCAAAATAGAATTATAGACATGTGTATTGTTGGGTGCGGAGCCTGATTATCTTCTTTATTTAGAGGTATCACCACATTGGACCCTAGTTCGTAATGTGGCAGCAATGCCGCCCATAAAATAAACGTTGCAGGGGGGGTCAAGGGGGAGCAGTTACGACCTTTGGGAGCCAGCCCCCCCCCCCCCACCCCCCCTTGGTACGGGTATTAGGGGAAGTGCCCCCGGAAGCTAAAAATAGATGTAAAATTGCCTTGTAAAAATTTGTCATTTTGTAGTCAATCTGGGTCACTAATTAGGCGAAGATCTGATGGTAGAGGTCATGTTTAATTTAGGGTTTTTTCCCTAGAAGGCAACCCCTTGCTATATATGAGGGAATTGTATTGCGTCTATGTATATCTGTATTTTGAGTGAGGAAGAGAGAGGAGATTGAAAGCGAAGAGGGAATTACAAGGGATCTATTGTAGGTTGTATCTCTTCAGTTTTCTGGATAATATAAAGGGAAGGACTGGCTGTTTCTTTGTGGATGTAGCCCAAACTGGGTGAACCACGTATATCTGTGACTCTCTTGTTTTATATGTTTTCTGTGTTTATATTTCTGCAATATTTTATGTGTTCCATTGCTCTGTAATATATAATTTTCTAACAACTATTTGTTACAGAGCAATGGAACACATAAAATATTGTAGAAATATAAATACATAAAACATATAAACTAAGAGAGACATAGATATACGTGGTTCACCCAGTTTGGGCTACGTCCATGGAGAAACAACTAGTCCTTCCTTTTATATTATCTAGGAAACTAAAGAGATACAACCTACAACAGATCCACTATAATTCCCTCTTTGCTCTCAATCTCCTCTCTCTTCCTCACTCAGAATACAGATATACATAGACACAACAAAATTCCCTCATATATAGCGAGGGGTTGCCTTCTAGGGAAAAAACCCTAAATTAAACATAAATTCTACCATCATATCTCTGCCTAATGAATGACCCAGATTGACTATGAAATTAAAACATTTTACAAGGAAATTTTACATCTATTTTTAGCTTCGGGGGCATTCCCCCGATACCCCCACCAGGGGGGGGCTACCACAGCTCCCCCCCCGGACCCTCCTTGCAACATATATTTTATGGGCGGCGTTGTTGCCACATTATGAACTAGGGTCCAATGTGGCGATACCTCTAAATAAAGAAGATAATCAGGCTCCACGCCCAACAATCTCCCACTTGGAGAATGATTATAGAAAATCCACCACTGCTTCATTTGTTGGACAATAACTCCACTTTGGACCTGGTTATTTATCATCTTCTCCATCATACTTGAAGACCAATTGAAACTGAGCAGATTCTCCGTTTCTCCCTGGTTACAACTTTTGTTAACATATCTGTAGGATTTTGGCTAGTGTGTATCTTTTCCAGCTTCAACTGTCCATCTTCCAACGCTGACCGTATGAAATGGTACTTGAGCTGTAAATGCTCAGTCTTTGAATGAAATGCAGAGTTCTTTGCAAGATGTATGGCACTCTGGTTGTCACTGTATAACCTGCCCAACTCCGACTTCTTACCCAATTCATCCAGAAACCTTTGTAACCAAATCATTTCTTTACTAGCCTTTGTAGCAGCAACATACTTTGCTTCCATTATTGAGAGTGCAATAACACTTTGCAATTTTGAGACCCAACTGACAGTTGTTCCACCTGTAGTAAACACATACCCTGTTGTGCTCCTCCTGTTATCTCTATCACCCACCATATCTACATCAACATATCCCTGTAGAGAAATGTTTGAACCACCAAAGCATAATGCTTGATTTGTGGTACCTCTCAATTACCTGAGAATCCACTTCACCGCCATCCAATGTTCTTTTCCTAGATTGTTCATGTACCTGCTTACAACTCCCACTCCATGTGCAATGTCAGGCCTTGTGCAGACCATTGCATACATTAGGCTTCCAACTGCTGATGCATATGGAACTTTAGACATATAAGCCATTTCTTCCTGAGTCTTGGGACACTTCTCCTTACTTATTTTGAAATGGCTAGCCAAAGTTATAATAACTGGTTTGCATTTTGCATATTAAACCTTTTCAACACCTTTTCTATGTACTCACTTTGACAATGTAAATGTGTGATTCTTCCTGTCTCTAGTTATTCTCATACCAAGGAATTGTTTTGCAACACCCAAATCCTTCATTGCAAATGAGTTCACAAATTTTCTTTTGAGCACATTTATTTCCTACATGTTAGAACCTGCAACAAGTGTGTCATCTACATACAATAACAATATAATATAGCTACCATCATTTTTCCTTTCGAGATAAACATAATTATCAGAGTGACATCTAGTATAACCTTGTTCAGACATAAAAATGTCAAATTTTAGATACCACTACCTTGGAGCATGTTTTAAGTGATACAAGCTCTTCTTCAACCTACACACTAGTTTCTCCTTCCCTTTTACCTCATATCCTTTTGGTTGTTGCCTATATATCTCTTCGTCCAAATCCCCATGGAGAAAGGATATATTTACATCTAACTGTTGAAGATGCAAATATTTAGCTGCTACTAGACTTAAAATAGTTCTGGTTGAAGTCATTTTAATAGCAGGAGAAAATATCTCATCAAAGTCTATACCTTTTTCTGTGCAAACCCTTTCACCACAAATCTAGCTTTATACCTTTTTATACCTCCATCTTCTTCCTTCAACTTGTAAACCCATTTATTCTACAATGTTGTTTTACCTGCAGGCAACCTGACTAAGTCCAAAGTCTGGTTATGTGCTAAGGAGTCCATTTCTTCTTTCATGGCTTGCTCCCACTTCTTCCTGGTTTCTACCTGCACCGCTTCTTCATAACATTCTAGTTCACTAGAATCAGTCAAAAATACATAATATAATGAAGGAGAGTATCATTCAAGGGGTCTACTTATCCGGGTAGATCTTCTAACACCACTTTCAGGTGTTTGAGGTGCTTGTTGCTGTTGTGGTTGTTGTTCTGGCCATTGATCGTTATGATTTTCAGGCACCATCAATTTTTCTGTGAGCTCATCAAGCACTTTGTATTCTTTGTTTTCCTTTTTCTATTTCTTTTCCTGTAGTTGATCCTTATACAAAACCTTTTCATTGAATATGACATCTCTGCTCCTAATGATTTTGTGTTCTTCATAATCATAAAAGTGATAACCAAAATAATTAACACCATATCCAATAAAGGTACATTTCTTTGATTTTTCCTCAAGATTTGTTCTATTTTCTTTATTAATGTGGACAAAGGCTTCACAACCAAAAGTTTTTAAAAAAGAGTAGTTTACCTTTTTACCTATCCATGCCTCCTCTAGAATACTACCATCCAAGGAACTTGAAGGCCCTCTATTTATTATATAAGCAACAATATCTACAACATCTGCCCAAAATGGTAAAGGAAATCTTGCATGCAATCTCATGCACCTTGCATGCTCCATTGTTGTCTTGTTCATCCTTTCTGACACACCATTTTCTTGTGGTGTTCCTGGAACTGTCTTCTCTTTGCGAATTCATTTCTCTGAATAGTACCTATCAAACTCTTTGCTGCAATATTCACCTCCATTGTCTGATATGCGACACTTCAAACTTTTTTCCCTGTCTCATTTTCAACCAAATCTTTCCATTTCTTGAAAGTATCAAATACATTAGATTTATTTCGAATACAAAAAATCCAGTTTTTTCTAGTTGCATCATCAATAAAAGTAACATAATAACGAGAGAAACGAAGAGATGATACCCTAGCAGGTCCCCATACATCTGTATGCACAAGCTTTAATTTTTCGCTCTTCTTTTCCTTCCCAACTCTGAGGAATCTGACTCTCTTTTGTTTTCCATAAACACAATTCTCACAAAATTTTAAATCAACATGCTTCAAACCTGGCAACAACTTTCTTGAGTGAAGAATCTGCATCCCCTTCTCATCCATGTGCCTGAGCATATGATGCCACAATGTTGTATCTTCTCATGTAGAGGTTAAATCATTAATAGAATTAGAAATACCATTGCATAAATACAATGTACCAACCTTTTCTCCTTTTTCTATTACCAGGGATCCTTTAGTGACCTTATAGGTTTTATCTATAAAAATAGTCAAACAACCTTCACCTCCCAACTATCCTGTTGAAATAAGATTTTTCTTTAGATTTGGAACAAGCCTTACCTCCTTCAATAGCCATTGATTTCCATTCTATTGTTTTAAGAAAATTGTACACATTCCAGTTTTATCATCACCCAATCGAACTTGTCCAAAATCTCCTTGAACATAATCATGAAAATGTTTTCTATCAGGTGTGGCATGGAATGAGGCCCCTGAATCTACCACCTTGGCATCAATAATATTTTCTAAAGAAAGAATCAAAGCATCTTGCAACTCATCGCTTATCACATTCTCTTCATGATTGTTTTCTCACTGTGTTTCTCCTTCTTTTCTGTTCCGAGGCTTGCAGTGTTTCTTTAGGTGTCCTTTCTTCCCACATTTCCAGCACACCATCCCTGATGTAGTCTTGGAGTTGCCTTTCCTTGACTTACTATGATATCATGGGCTCTTTCCTCTTTCCATTTTTCTTCCCCTAGTCTCTACAGTCAAAGCATTACCTGATGTCTCATCGAAGCATTTTCTGTTGCATTTCCTCGCTAAGGATTGCACCGACAACATCATCAAACTTTAAAGTACTAGATCCAGAGATAAAGTTACTAATGGCCATAACTAAACCATTCCAAATTTCTGGCAATGAGCACATAAATAACATAGTCCTAACTTCATCACCAAAATTTACCCCTACAGAACTTAACTGAGTGGTAATTGTATTAAATTAATTTAAATGATCAACAACAGATCCACCTTCTAACATCTTTATATGAAATAAATGCTTCATAAGAAATACCTTATTTTAGGCCGAGGATTTTTCATATAGTTTGGCCAATGTCGACATTAAATCATCTGTTGTCGTTTCCTTTGAAATATTAAAGGTTACCAATGCCGCTAGGCATAGCCGTATTATTCCAAGTGCCTTTCTGTCGAGAATATCCCATTCTGTGTTTGTCATACTCGTCATCTTCTTTGCCTTTCTTCTCAATGGTTGGTACATATTATTTTGGTATAAATAATCTTTCATCTACATCTTCCCACCATCTTCCAAAGCTTGTAGTTTTGGCCATTAAATTTTTTGACCCTAAACCTACCATCTTCCGCCATTGCTCCCACTCGAACCAGGAACCCTTCTCTCCTGTGAGTTTATGAACCAAATAAACCTTCGACTCTGATACGAGTTGCTAGAAAATTATATATTACATAGCAGTGGAACACATAATTTTCTGACACGTATAACCATAATGCATATAACAACCATTAACCATCATACGTGCATGCCAAACATACAAACCTATATGATGATCTGTTTTTATCTTGAGGTGCAATGTTGCAACCTTGCTCTAATAATTTGCATCTCTTGCTCCATCTCAACCAATATATCAACATCATGATACCACAAACTGCATAATGACCACCGTGATGCATGTTTGGCCTACTATATATGAATCTCCATATATATCTAGTTGGATGGGATAAATGGGCTAACCATAACGATATTCAGTCCAAGTGTTTGAACCCGGAAGCTCTAATACCAATTTATAACCACGCCTACCACATTTTCCCAACTTCATTGGCCTACCAAGGTAAACATGTGATGAAGATTTACTATGAAATGACCCAACCTCCAAGCTCTAGTTAAGCAAGTGGTGCCTACAAACTGACCACAAACTGACAACTCGCAACATTCCTCGGGGTTACAGGACACTTAGGGGCCAAAATACCACCCCAGGTGATCAAACGCTGAGTTTGGGCTCTTTTTCACTGACCTAGACCCCCAACCACATGCATGATAAGGCTTAGGTGTGGTTGAAGGCCTCCAACCACATGAACAACATTGCTTGAGTGCGACTGTGACCCAACTTGCCTAGTTTAGAGGGTACAACCCCGAGATTAAATCTACAATTCCAAGCTAGCCTCCAAACCCCTGCCTAGCACTGCCTAAGACTTCTCAAAAAGATAAATGACATAAGGATGATGATAAACATACAAAACTTGAACAAGAACTTGACCTAACCAGGCTTAACCATGACAATCATTTCATTAAACATATGGCGAACATGTAAACTACAGGTCACGAATAGGAGTATGAAACTTATATAAGAATCACCAAGAAGATCTAAAGTCTCTCATACTAGTTGCAATAACATTTGTTAGTCCATGCATTCATCAACCATTCATGCATTCATAAAAAAATTTCAAGAGCCATAAGTAATATACATCACATAACCAACATATAACTAGTAAATAACCAAAATAGAAACCATGGATACTCAACCATAACATCACAAACATAAACACTACAATACTCATAAATCACAATAAGAAAATGTCTCGTATTAAGATAGGAAAATACCAACCAAGTTAGGGACTCTAACATACCAGTCGACCATAGATTGGGCTGAACCAACTCTCTCTTTTTGCCAATCACCCCCACACCATATTCCAAGCATGAATGTGGGTTCTCATGGAATAAACCAAGACAAAACCAAACCAGGGCTTCTAGAGACCAAACCACCTCAACCCTCAACCAACGATTCCACCTTTATTGTTGGACATCACTAACATTGTAACGCCCCCTCCCACATTTACCGAATTCCATCAATCTACCAAGTTAAACATGAGATGAAGAGTTACTATGACATGACATGAACTCCAAGCCTCAGTTATGGAAGTCAGGTTGACAACTAAGACTTACTGACCACAAAATATCATCCTACAAGGCTTACAGGACACACAAGGGCCAAAGAATCACCCTAGGTGACCAAATTCTGAGTTGGATAGCTTTTTCAGTGACCTAAGCCCACAAACACATGCAAAAGCCTGCAAGGGTGCAGTTATGAACCTCCAACTGCATGCACAATCTTGCTTGAGTGTGATTATAGCCCAAAATCCTTAGTTCAAAGGGTGTGGTCTCGAAATTTGAGACATAATTCAAGGCAAACCTCCAAATCACTACTCATAACTTCTTAAGACTTCTGATAATGATAAATTACATAAGGAAAATTCTAAACATACAAAGCTTGAGCAAGGACTTGACCTAACCAGGTCTAACCATAACAATAATTTCATCAAACACATAGTGAACATGTAAGCTACAGGTCATGAATTCATATCTAATCCTAAGAGTCTGAAACTTATCTAAGAATCACCAAGAAGGTCTAATTCCCTGTCATAGTATCTAAAATACCACTTATTAGCCCATCCATTCATTAACCATCATATACTTATCGAATCCTTAATAAGTCATATCTATAGCACATTACAAAACTATGCTTATAGCTAGCATATAACTAGATTATCAACCATTATAGAACAATCATCATATCATCATAATAACAAGTATAAGTGTTATCAATTACAATATTAAAATATCTCTTATTAACTGTGGGTTCTCCGGTTTCTAAGTTAGAAACTACAACCAAGTCAAGGACTTCCATGTACCACCAGACCATAGATTCGGCTGAACCAAATATTGTTTCATTCAATCACCCTTGTTCCACATTCCAAGCATGAATGTGGGATATCAATACATAAAAAACCATGGATTTCAGAGATTAAACCACTTCCACCCTCAGGCCACTACGATCTTGCCAAAAGTGGTCAAGATATCACAAAGGCCAAAACAAGTGTAGATGCCTCAGAGTTTCTTCACTAAGACCTTGAGGAATTTTCCTGTCTCCACCCACCTATGAAGGGCTTCCTGGAGATTAAACCACCTCCACCCCTAACCCTTGCAAATTTTCCTAAGACCACCTCACCCGGTTCCAAAACCTTATGACAATCCAAAACTCAACCAAGAAAAGAATCCCATCACACCATGGTTGTCCATGAAATGGCAAGGCAAGGCTAAAACCAATGTCAAACTCGAAAAAAACCATGCCAATTATAACAAGTGAACCAAATGAATGAATTCATGTACCATGCATTCAGAAATTAGCTAGGAAATTACACATGCAATTTGTTACTTACAAAATCCTCTTGATGAAGCTACTTAATTCAACCTTCCTTACTTATCCTCTGCTTTCCTTTTCTTTCCTTTTCTTTTCTTGTCCTTCCTTGCTTCGTTGCTTTCTTTCTCCTCTTGTTGCTCTTCTCTCTCTGAAACTAATTCCAAATCCAAACTCAAAAAAAGTCATGAACTGATCCTCAGAAGCCTTTTTATCATTGAGGCCTCTATTTTCTTCATTTTCCTCTATTTTTCCTTAAATTTCCCTCTCATGAAAATTTGTGACCCTTCACCTTCCTTTTTTCTTATTTTCCTTTATTTTCGTAAATAAATGCCAATTAATGCCTCTTTTCCTTTTCCAATTTCCTTAGCCATAATAAACTGAAAGTGACACCCACTAGGATATTTTTCCCAACATTTAGCTTGGAATACGTGTCCCATGACCTTGGTATTATGTTTCCTTTATTATCCTTTATTACATGAAATTTTAACCTAGGATTTTTACAAAACCCTCCCTCTTGGGGGAACATTGTCCTTGGCTTTCTATGATACCTTAACAACCATCAATACCGCTAAAAACCAAAACATACTGCCCATGGAGCCTTTTAACTTAGCTCAATGCAGTATTCACAATAAACAACTACTAAAAACCATGACCAACATGACAACATTAAAACCATACTGCTTATTGGAGCTTTATAACACAACTAATTGCGATATCTACAACCATATACATATATATACCTACATCTACCAAAAATCATTTGCTTGACCCAAAAAATAATGAAGGATACTGTTGATGGTGTTGGATCCACCAACATGTCAATGGGATCTCATCGGTAAGAAGTCCAAATTAGACCTCATACCGTTTAGTTTAGGAGTCCCAATAGTGGGTCGTAAGGTAATGCCTTGACCGCGATGTCGCACAAAGGCAAGTAAGATAACTCTATCAGTAGCAAGGGTGCGACTGATGCAGTGAGTCAAGGAATGAGTATGAGAGGTTCCAACACTTCAAAGGGAGGGAAGGTGAAGGTGATTTCCAAGCTGAAAGGGATTAGTCCCAACTTAGCTAGGAACACACAACACAAAGGACATGCACAACTTCCGCAAATCAGTCGACACGGATGCGACAGCCCCAACATATAGGGTAAGATAACATGAACAACACTCATGAATCAGTCTGAGAGGAGTGTGACGGTTGATATAACAAGGTTCAGAGAAAGGTTTTTCTGGTGTTCAGCAGAGTAGTCGACATGGATAGTGACAACATTAACAACATATGCAACACATTAAAAACAAGACTCATATAATTGCATGTCAATCAGTTCATACACAAGTACGTAAGTTAAAAAAGATATATCATTAGGGAAACTAAAGATGTCCAACTACAATAACAACATCTGCATGAAAATGTGTTGGCTTTTATTATTTAAAGAAGTGTAAGTCACAATCATACAATACACCATGTAAACCTGCTAGCCCTATTAGTAGAACGTTACATCCACGTCTGCATGTTCCTCCAAAGAGATGTACTAGCTCTGTGCAGTGGAGAAGCCAAGGCATGTTACAATACTATCCAAGTCTTCTTCAAGATAGTCTTAGTAGAATCTTGGCTAACCAAAAGCCTATACAATGAGTTATGGGGGAGTATATATAGCAAAGGGTGGGGTGATCCTTGACATTCCCCTTTGTGACAGTTCAACTACCCTCATTACTCTTCACCTACTTTATGACTGTTACATCCAACTGTTGACACTCGACTTACACTTGGCATGACTCAACATTGCAATGAACATGAACTCATGTGAGACATCATGGCTTGAGAAAGCCTTGCAAGACATCACTAACAGTCAGTACGCTGTGGTGAGACCAAATATTTGACATGCTTGTGATGGTGAAGCTGGTGAGCTGATGCCAAGCTAGGTCATTCATGGTGGTGTGCATGCACCTCATGATGACATCTTGTTGAAGTGAACTCTTGCCTCATGTTATCACAAAATCAGTACTGATGGCTGCTTATCAGTAAGACCTTAGGTAACTATTTCAGACCAGGCTTTTAGCTAGGGATTAGCCTCCCTAACCTGAGAGGGCTCTCTCAAAACAAACTACTGATTTATCTTTAGACACAAAGAGGGCTAACTCTTGAAATGAAAATTTAG